>JAAGNO010025027.1:0-101281 GCA_033439905.1 Ceryle rudis
GAGGGGTGGTGCGGGGCTGAAGGTTTTGGGGCCAGTGGATGAGTTGATCATCTGTGGGGTGTCATTAATGTAAATATATGAATTTATTAATTGGATATGCTGTTAATTGTGACAAAATAAATTGATCTTCCTAAATGCAGGAAGTTTCACAGGTGCACTGAAACTGATGGCATAAATACAGATGTTCCTATGTACAGATGTGCAAAACTGCATTTTGGAGGGTGTAAGGGAATTCCTTTTACTCTCTCTTTGAGGGCACAGCAAGGCAGGATGTATTCCAAAGTGTTTCCAGAAATGGGTAAATTAACAGAATTACAGAGACTTTTCTCCATTTGTGAAACTAAGGTATGTCTGACACTTTTATGTATCACTTCTGTTGCAGTTAAGGAGATTGATTTCTGTTTATGTTAGTTAACTTTAAAAAAATTAAAAATCAAAGTTATATAAATTAGCAGAGCATACCTTTTTAGATTGTGAGAACAATGTTTTGTGCTTCACAGCAATACAATTGTTAAGAAGGTGAAGTGCTGTGCACTGCTAACATTAATAAAAGAAATATTCTACCCTTCAACCCCTTTCAGCAGACTTACGTTTAGTTGATGTAGTTACTTATCACGGTAGGGTTAAACAAAGCAGAGCAAAGCCTTATAATTCTGCTATAACAGCCACACGGGTAAGGAAATTGCTTTTCCAAAAAACATAAAGGTTAAAGAATTAATTGTTTCAATTGTTTTTCATTAAAGATTTCCCTCTAGGTAATATAGTCCAATCCACTCCTATGTCCTACACAGAATTAGATGTTTAAGACTTCTAGTTAAGAGTTCAAAACAGCAGAATCCATTGCAGTAGGGAATATTCAATCATTTAAATAACTATATGTAATATTTTTAATAGTAGCAATCTAAAATTCAGGTACTAGAGATATATATTTAAATAAAATTACTTTCTGTACAGAAAACATGTTAGTTGCTGATACAGATCTTTTTACAAGCATATTTTGTTTTCAAAGTATTCTAAGTCCACTGAAATATTACAAATAGTAGTAAGTGATCAGAAAATATATTAACTTACCAGGATAAGCTCTCTTCAAGCAGAATATCAAAATTTCATTAAAAGGAATGAGAAAATAATGAAAAATAAAATGAAATAAAATTGTAAGAGTGTTTTCAATGGCAAGATCATCTATTAAGCAGTCCTGTGCATGCTTTAGGTTAAGGTAGCTCTGAGATCACTCTAATGGCCAGTTTTAATTTGCCATCTGAGACCTGTCAGGCAGTTTCTTTAATTTTGCTCAATTTAAGACAAGGTTAGAGGAAAGAAAAAAAATGACAAGTTTTATTTCAAGTTCCTTTTCAACATTTTTCTTTTAGAATTTGTTTAGTGATATTGAGAGTTAATTTCTTTTTTAGATGGACATAAACTGCTCCACTTAGATTAAACAAGTAAGCAAAGAATTTCTCTCTACTGCACCTGGAATAATGAGCTTATTCAGATCATATCCATTTTTCAACCATGTAGGTCAGTTATTGTGTCCTCTCTTTTGCAGTATTAATAGTTTTGGTGCTGTTTTATCTTCAAAGATTTCTACTGAAAATTTTATTGACTTAAAGACAAAGGAAGTTTTCTTTTAAAGTTTTTGGTGTTTGTTTCCTTCTGTGAATATGTAAGGATTGATGATCTTAGGAAAAAAAATGAAAATAGAACAAAAAATAAAATATATAGGAAAAGTAACAAAAAGTTATTCATACTTTTTTCGCTGCTTTATCTGAAACGGAACATTTGTTTTAAAGATACTTGTTTTCAGATGGATAACAGAAAAACCATAAGATCATTTAGTGATATTGTTCACATTACTGAAATAGAATAAAAGAGGGAAAAATGACAGGAGAATACTATAATGAAAAAAAGAGATTAAGTAAATTAGTCATCTCAATGCCTTAATCTTGGTTCAGATTCCTTTCTGCATGCACACATATGTATTTATATAAGTATGTGAGCTATGTATAATCTTTTCTATTACTCATACAATTGTATCCTGTTTAGTTTAGCATCTCTTAAACTTTCAGTATGTGCCAAGAAGGTGCTGATGCATCAACCCTCCCCATATATTTAATTTATATTAATAAGGCTGTTAATCAGCATGAAGTAATGTTGTAGCTTTCTGTTAATAAATTCAAGCTAAGTCAAGGATGGTCTTCTTTTACTATATCTCAGGTATTTTTAGGGTGGTTTTCTGTTATTGTTTTGGGGTTTGGTTTTGTTTCTTTGGTTTTGTGTTGGTTTTGGTTTTGTGGTTTGGGTGGGTTTTTTTGTTGGTTGGTTGGTTGGTTGGTTGGTTGGTTGGTTTGGCTTGGTTTTTTTCCTAGGATGCTCTGCATTTTCTGGAATGCTTCTAAAGGTTAATCGATGTTCACATTTCTCATATAGGTAAAACATGCCAGAATTTTTATTAATCTTTTCTTACATTAACTATTTTGCTATAAGTTTTTAGTTAATAAAAAGATTATACAGATTTTTGTTTTGACAAATAGAGAGCAATACACAGTCTACAGACCTTCTGAATGGCATGCAGCTTTAGTCAACATTATCAGTTTTTAACTGTAGGCTCACTACTGAAACTATTCAGAATTTTAATATGATGAAATTTTGTGTTGCATTTGTAAGAAGACTAATCATATGCTCCATTGTATTAGCCATCAGGTTGAAAGAAATTATTATTCCATTCTACCCAGAACTCATGATGCTTTAACTGGAATGCATTTTCCAGCTAGTGGCATTTCAATAAAAGTGCATATTGAAGCAGCTATGAAGCTGAAGCAGGAAGAACATAATATATGAAGAGAACATGAGGGGACATTCATGAAGAAAAGAAAGCTAAGAGGGTTCAGTATTTTCAGCTACCTGTCAGGTGTTGTAGAAAACATAACATCATTCTCTTCTTGAAGGTGCACAACAAGATGACATGGGGCAACAGTCCCAAATTGCAGTTTCCAAGTGAAGAACATTTCTTCACACTGATACTAGTACTCATTGAAGCAGTTTTCTCAGAAAGGCTGTGGAAATATTCTAAGATAGACTCAACAAGGCCTCCTAACCTGTGTCTGAAATTAGCCTTGATTGAGCAAGGGTTGGACTAGAAGACCTCCAGAGGTTTCTTTCTACATTAAGTATTTTATGATTCTGTTTCATCAGTCAACCTGATACATTAAGTTTAAATTTCATTACTGTCCAATAAAGGGAAAATGTAATATTCACAAAATAATCAGATGTAATTCTTTGGGATGTTCTGTATTTGTAAATTCTCAGTAGAATTTATTCCATCAGTAGTGATTCTTCTTTTGCTCTTTATTTACTTTAGGTTAGACTTACAATTCAGATCAAATTCAAAACCCTCTGGTGGAATGTCTTCAGTGTGGGTATATGTGTATATATGTATGTGTATATATAAATTTGTGATCTTACTTGCTCCAATTAAAAAAACCCCACAGTTTAATCAATAACATCTATAATTTTGGACTTACCTTCACATCATTGAAATGAAGATCATTTCAAAGAAATGCAATAAAACTTGTAAATTGTCACTAAATAGTAGCTGCTAGATAGGTGACTTTGTAAACTAAGCACATCCTGCTAGTGAATTTATATTCGGAGAAATAAGAAAGGGAACTTTTTTTGGTTGTTTTTTTTAAATCTACTGGATAAAAAGCCAAACTTGTCAATGTAGGAGTATAACTGTAAATTTTACTGCATTGCTATAGTGCAGTTCTATAATGGGCAAACTGTGGAGTTAATAAGTGGTGTAGCACACACAAATTAAACTACATATTTAGAAGTTAACAACTTGTACATATAATCTCTCCACATAAGGAAAGGCTGTCAAAAGTGGAAATCACTAGCTATTATGAAACACTTACTTATACTCTGAATTGGACCTCTGATAAGATTGTATCCAAAACCAATCAGTCTTCCATCGATCTAGTGGTTTTCATAATTACTGAACATACTGATCACTTTGATTACAAAGACATGAGCAATGTACTGACACACAGAGCAAGCTCTAAAAATAATGCTAAACTTCTCTGCTAGCATTCTGAAGCTCAGTATTTTAGAGACATCAAAATGTTTTCTTTAAGACAATTTAATTTGACTGTAAAACCTACTCAGAGTTCACCCTGGTGCTTGTTACTACTTTGCTTATATTTAGATAAAATCTAAATTAAAAGTTGTGAAATTGTTAGCAGTCGTTAAAACTTTATAGTAATTAGGACTTTATTATAATTTTGAAGGCTTTAAGAATTTATTCTGAAGTATGCTTGGTTGTTTTCGTATATGAAGTGAATCTTAGAAATTCATTATCATGACTTTCTCATAGAAGTTGGTATTATAATGTGCTTCCACAGAAAGGATTTTACAAGTATATTTTTAAACACTTGTGTTTTTCTTATTACAGATTTCAAACATATCAGCATAGGTTAATGAATTCTGTAGAGTAAATTCCCAAATTAAAATCCACTACTTTTTGGTAGCTAAATTGCATTTTAATAACATATGTGAAAATAATCTTAGTTCTTTACATTCTTAATCTGTTATATCCATCAGCATATACATCTTAATCTGCTATATCTATCATGTTAAGATTTAAGATTATATCCATCAGGATATAGCAGAGATGTATTGCAAATGATTATTGTACAATTGGTAAAAACCTTTGTAGGAGTCATTGGACATGTCTGGACTATTTTGGAAATGCACAAACAATTCAGTACCCCTTAGAGATTTTTGTAAAGTACTTGCTGTAGAAACTAAATATATAGAGATACTTTTGATACTTTTTCATTATGGATGCTGCTGTACAATGAAGTGGAAATGCAGAATGCTCTCTACTGCTGTTTCATTTTATGTTTAATTAAAATTGAGAAGGGACAAGAGCAGCCAGAGTTTATCAACACCTTCAGCTTTTCAGTAAAATTGAATGTTGGCAGAAAATTTGCTTATCTTAAATAAAATATCTTTATTATGTACTGTCTTTCTTAGTAAGAAGTGAGAAAATTGCCTGTTATTCTTGCTCCTATTTCTACTCTTAATATATATGGGGTTTTTTTCTTTTGTTTTTTTCTTTGTAAGTGAAGCAGTATATAGAAAGAACCAACATTGGTTATGTTGTAATGCACGATGTGTCCAAGTCTGAGCTCAGAGATTTTTCTTGGTGGTGTTCACAAGACAAAAATGTGCAGTTATGTTATACTATGTGTATAACCTGTGTTCCTGTGCTGAGACAAATTAGCAAATTTAAGTTGAAATGCAAATATCCCAAAGTTATTTTGAAGAGGGTTTAGTCTGTGATGTGAAGATGGGGAAGCAAAGAACTGAAAGCCATATAGCATGAGTGCACCACATTCAGTTCATTGAATGGACCTAATTTAGTCCATTTACTACACTGTTCTGCACTGTCTATGTCATTGTCTTCTCTCCATACAGAATTAAAACAGTTTTAACCTTTTTTTTTAACTTTTTTTTTTCCTGGTTTAATAAGGCTGGAATGATAATTAGGAACTCTTCCTAAGAAACTGTATCCCAAATAACTAATATTATGTAAGATTCTAAATCTGATTAGAACAACTGATTTAGGATTTGAAAATTTTAATACCACAGAATCACACAATCATTGAAGTTGGAAGGGATCTGTGAAAATTACACAGAGTTGAATCCAGGTGGGTCTTGAAAGTCTCCAGAGGAGATTCCACAACATCCCTGGGCAGCTCCATCACACTCACAGTAAAGAAGTTTTTCCTCATATTTAGATGGAACCTCCTGTGTTCTAGCTTGTGCCCATTGCCCCTTGTTCTGTCACTGGTCACCACTGGAAAGAGTCCAGCTCCACCCTCCTTGCTCCCACCCTTTAGATATTTATAGACATTGATAAGGTCTCCTCTCAGTCTACTCCAGGCTGAATAGTGCTATCTCTCTCAGCCTTTCCTCATAAGAGAGATGCTCCAGTCTCCCAGTCATCTTCACTGTCCTCTGCTGGACTCTCTTCAGTAGTTTACTGACTCTCTTGAATTGGGGAGCCCAGAAATGGACACAGTATTCCAAATGTGGCCTCACCAGGGCAGAACAGAGGGGCAGGATGACCTCCCTAGACCTACTGGCCACCCTCTTCTTAATGCACAGCAGGATACCATTCATCTTCTTGGTCAGAAGGGCACATTGCTGGCTCATAGTTAACGTGCTGTCTACAAGGACTCCAAGATCCTTCTCCTCAGGGCCGTTTTCCAGCAGGTCTATCCTTAACCTATATTGATGCTATGTGGTTGTTGCTCCCCAGGTGCAGGACTCTCCATTTGCTCTTGTTACCCTCCTTAAATTCAGCTCTGCCCAACACTGCAGCCTGTACAGGACATGCTGGATGGTAGCACAGCCCTCTGGTATGTCAGTTACCTCCCAGTTTTGTATCATTGACAAACTTGCAGAGTTTTTTCTGTCCTCTCCAAGGTCATTGATGAATGTGTTGAACAAGACCAGACCCAGTACTGACCCCTGGGGAACACTGCTGGTTACAGGCCTCCAGCTCAACCCTGCACCACTGATCATGACCCTTTGATCTCTGTTACTCAACCAGCTATCTATCCACCTCACTGTCCACTCATTTAACCCACACTTCATGAGTTCCCTAGTGAGGATGTTATGGGAGACAGTGTCAAAAACCTTGCTGAAGTCAAGGTAGACAACATGCAACTGCTCTCCCATCATCTAGCCAGCCAGTTGTGACATCACAGAAGGCTATCAGATTGCTCAAGCATTATTTCTCTTTGGTGAATCCATGCTGACTTCTCCCAATAACTTTTTTTCTTCCACATGTTTTGAGGTGACATCCGGAATAACTTGTTCCATCACCTTTCAAGGGACAAAGGTGAGACTAACCAGTCTGTAGTTTACTGGGTCATCCTTCTTGCACTTTTTGAAGACTGAAGTGCCATTGGCCTTCATCCAGTCCTCAGACACCTCTGCTGTTCTCCATGACCTTTCAAAGATGATGGAGAGTGGCCGTGCAATAATATATGGCAGCTCTCTCAGGACACATGGTTGCATCCCATCAGGGCCCATGGATTTATGGATGTTCAGCTTGCCTAAGTGGTCTCTAACCTGGTCCTCCTCTACCAAGGGAAAGCCTTCCTCTCTCCAGAACTTTTCTGGCTAGTATCCCATGAATTGTCTTGATTGAATAGTCAGTCCAATATCTATGGCAAACATGTTGATGCACAGAAATATGTTCAAATTCAGGTTCAGTGGGAGTGCACTGATTAATGTCTTGTTCATGAGCATATGAATATTTTATCAGGAGCTGATGAAATGGATTAATTCAGGGTGAGGCTTGTGTTACACCTTAACATTTCTCAGATAGATATTTGAATTATTAAGCTGTTTGAAACATAGTAACATACTACTGGTACCACACATTTTGTGAAGATTTTGTGGCTTGCCTTGTAGAGAGGATTTGTAATTCATAATCTGAGTATCTTCACTGTATATTTTAAAAAAATGGGATTTAAAAAATGTCAATAGACACCATGTTTCCTTTTGTCAGGAAGCATCCTCTTTACAGGATTTTGGCTTGCTGTTTAGTGACTGACTGCTCGTGCACTGCATAGGAAGCCTGAGCAATAAGTCTGGATTTTGGATTCTGTTCTTCTCAAAAATGTTAATACCGAATATCTTGACAGAGAATCTGTAAGGCAAAGATAAAATAGATTTAATATGAATGTTCAAGGTAGATAAGGCAAGAGACAGAAATTTAAATGAGTTGTTTATATTCGTATTTCCTACAAAGGGTCTGTCGCCATAAACTCACTTTTTTTAAGTAGTTAAGTCAGAATAATTATCTCAAAAACTACATTAATTCTGACAGATCACAGACACCATTTGGTATTGACCCAAGTATTCCGAAGGGTTAGCTGTGATATGTAACCTAACATCTAAGTAGTCCTTGGTAAGAGAAAAGTTGAAGCTGATAAATTTCACAACAATACTAGTGCAAAAGGAAAACAAACAAACAAACAAACAAAAACAAACAAAAAATACACCAAAACAAACCACAAAAAAAACACACCAAAAAAAAAAACAAAAAAAAACACAAAAAGACCCATAGATCCAGACATCAGTTATCTTGATTTCTGTATTAATTGATTAAACAGTAATAATTAAGACAACATGCAGAAATATGGATGTAAAAAATGGAAAAGAGTGAAAGAATATTGTGAATTACTGAATAACCATTCTCATAATTTGTATGGAAAAGAGTAAATAATGTAATAAAATGGCTCTATGGATATTATGAAATTACTGAGGATAGTAGAAGCCACAGACTGTCTCTAGAAGTTGCTAAAAGATTTTGTGATTATAAGTATATATTGATAATGTAAAACTAAGGCAAGTGGAGGAATAATTTGTATAAATTTAATGATAGGATCTTAACTAATTATCTTTTATAAGAGAGGCGTAAAAAATATGAACAACTTTTATTCATTGAGATCAGTTGTCTGCTTATGTTTGCTGAGCACTCGGGTTGGTTACAAAAAAAAAGTGGAGTGTCGAGAAGTATTGGGAAAGGAACAGAGGAAAAAACAGGAAACACCAAATTCTACTTCTACATGGTTTTTTTGCATCTTTGATACTGCTTGTAGCTCTGGTTATCTAATCTCACAAAGAATATATGAAAGCTAAAAAGCACTAAAAAAGGATCAGTGCTAATTGCATCTAAATAGACCCCTGTGTATGTGCTGTGGAGTGATCTGAATTCTGAATCCTCTGCCATCCAGATCAAATATAAATCCTGCAATTTAGGTTTCCTTTTCACTGGAGGAAGCATGTGAGGTGAGGTTGCTTGGTGGTGTTCTCTCTCCCTGGGTCATCTGGAGTAAATTAATCTTGGAATGACATTGTCAGAGCACTCTGTTTAGTTGTTGCTAAGGATAATAATGGAATAATAATTGCAGATGTGGGAAAGACCCCTAGCTCCATGTGAGGAGAGATGTTTTGTTGGTGAGGGTGCTCTATTTGAGCAACAAGTTTAAAAGCAAACAAAATACTTTCCTTTTACATGTATATGCTTAAGTTATGTAGCTGACTGCAAGGGATTCTATGGAGACAAAAAATAAATTAATTCAAATGCTATTAAATAAATTGAAGTCCACAGAGGTCTTCTAAACATCTTGTATAAGAAATACTTAAATTCACGAATTTCCAAAATCTATGATACCCAGAGGAGGTACAGTGTTTCCCTTTTAGACTTCCTTTTAACTGTTGTCAGAATTATATCTGGTCACAAATGGACCTTTGCTTGTGCTAAACCCATGCAGCTCTTTTTCTATTCTATAAGCACTTAGACACTAACATTTAGGTACCTAAATTCTGTACAAGCCTGTATCAGCTGTTAATAAGCTTATCTGAATAAATGACATATTCTTTAATGTAATGAGTACCTTGTTAAGCATTAGGGTATCAGAGATCCAATCCTAAAAATTTAGCAAACCCCACTTTTTTAATTCTTTATCTTAAAGAATATATATGTTTATACTGCTTTTCTGTTCTAAAGTCAACTGTGTTAGCTAACATAATTTCAGGTGTAAATCTCATCTAGTAGTGTTCTGTTTATTTCCAGAAGAATGTATGTGTTTATTTTTGTTGATAAATAAAAAGGACAGGAAAGAAATGAGAAAATTTTAGATGAGTGATAAGTAGAAGTCTTTTTTTACTTTTTACTTATGTAAGGAACCACTGGCTTTGTAGTAAATAGCTTGGGAAGCTGAGTTTCATTGCAGATTGCTCAGCTCATTCCTTTAAAAAGTATATATGATATTTTTAAGTGGTAGATTTTAAAAAGCATAGAATAATAATGAATTATGTGAAAACTTGAACACAAGCTAATGAAAATAAACCAAAACAACCAACAGTGAGACACAGCTAAAAGTTCTCTTTGCCACCTCCTCCCCTTTCCCAATAAAGAGCTGAAAATAAGAAATTACTTCATATTATAGTTGGTTGACAGCATGATATTATTTGATGGCAACATTAAGTCTTGGAGAGAGTGAAACAAAATGTCTGTTCCTTTCAAATTCATAATTTCCAAAGCACCAATAAAACAAGAGTAACTGTCAGTTTAATCAATATTATGTGCAGGATGACAAATGTTTTACAATTTCACTTCAGTCTGAAATTTGTCTTTTGGGATTCACACAGTAGGTTAATATATTTTTAGCATTCATTTAACAAGTTTTTTAAGTGTTCTGTCAAAGACAACAGCTTAATGTGACAAGTTTTCAGCAGCCTTCTATCTTGACAAACCACTTAAGATCTAAATGCAGTGGTTATTTTACATTATAATATATACCATTATTTTGTTGGACAGAGTATGGAACTCACTATTGTTAATTATCAGACATCTTTGTATGAATTACTCTGTTTTCTGAAATACCGTGGAGTACAAGTTACTGTTGTGTAGGGGAGGGCTATATGTGGCTATTTGGATAACTTTTTACCATAATGCTGTGTCTTTAGAATTAATCTGAATTTAATAATGTGCTTGAAGGCTGTAAGTGCTGTGAGAAAGTACTTAACTCATGACTTTCTTCAAACTTTCTTGTGGAATGGAAGTCTTTGGAAGTTTGCTTTCCATAGAGAAGTGGTTGTCTCTCAGATTTCTTTTTGTGTTCCAGTTTTTATCTAATTTGGAATATATTCTCTTCTTTCATACTAATTAATACTCATATATATGCATCCAATTCTGCTGGATTTAAGTTGAAGAGTAGATGAGAGTCCAACAATGAAAAGCAAAGTGTGTGAGAGAATGAATCAGGAACATGATTCAGGCATTTCCTGAACTTTATATTTTCTGTATGATGGGCTATTTGTTTTCGAGAATACTCCTGGAAGATATATACTTTTTCAGTACAGTGATTTGATATAAGTTTATCAAAAATGCTTAAGTTTTCTCTGCTGCAATTTTTTAAATATTTAGTTTGGGTTAAAATGACTACTGAGTCTGAAAAAATAACATAAACTACTAATTTAATCATTTCACTCTTCAAAAAAACCTGCAACTAAAACATTCTTCAGCAACAGAATTTATCACATGTGACACAGAACACAATATGCTTTGGATAGCTCATGAAGCCAGAAGAAACACTGTGTTGCAAATCTTTATAGTGTGGAGAGTAACAGAACAATGCATTTTTCCTCTATTATCATGCAATTCCCCATGGGTCATTAGATTCATTTTCATTTTAATGGATACTTATTTTTAATTCAAATTTGGATTATAGGAATGTGAGAAAATATTTTACTCTCATGCTCCGACTCAGGTTTCAATTGCCTTTTGAATATTATCTTAATTATAGTTTTTATTAATCATTTATGAAAGTAGAAGCTTTTTTTATAGACATGACCTGGCATATGCCTTCAGCTTTCTGAAGGCTGCATTCCATCGTATTTCAAAGGCTAAGTAGTGTCAGGATAGGTCAGTGAGTGATTATGAGATTACCAGTGAATTTGTGGGTGTACCTCTTGTTTTTATTTGTGAGTATTAGAACATGGTTTTACAGGACACAGCACTGTGAATGAATTGTGAAAGCAAGACCATAACCACTCAACTCCTTTCAGTTATTAAAGATCCAAGAGATTATTCTAAGGTTTTTTTAAGTTTTGGTGTAATGGGCTCAGTAATCCGAGTGAAAAATTCATATAACACCTGGTATGTGTGACTGGAAAACAGATGAGTTCAAATGGGACATTAAACACACATTTTAATGCTGAGGATAATTACTTCTGAAAGCTACTGTAGAAGTGGAAAAATATCGATTTCCAGATGTTTTTGGAGTGATGCCTTTATAGGATCAGATGTTACTACATGTGGTGGTACAGGACCCCCTGCCCTAGGTGTCTTTGCAGAGAGGGTCACTGCCAGGCTGCACTATAAGAGGCTCCTAAAGTGGCTTTTCAACTGATGTTGCTGTTCTTTCGTAGATACTGCTGAGGTCTGATGAGAGCAGGAGTGTGGGAAACTTGGTAGGCCCTGGTTTCCAGTGATAGAGTGGCTGGCCCTCTCCCTGACCATATCACTCTCTCCTGAATACTCCAAATAGAGGAGGCCAAGAAGGGACTGCACAGCGCCTCCCCCCCCCCCCCCTCCGATACTGTTGTTGATCACAGTGGAAAGCCTAGTTTTGCCCAAAGTCAATCATCACATGACCCTATAAATACTGATCCTAAGTGAGGCCCATTGGAGCCCTCCGGAATGTCAGCAGACCTGAGTCTCACATCTCCCCCTAAACTGGGACCCCTCTCAGGATATCCCATCCATCTGCTAAAGACTGACAAAGGGAGATACACCAACTGTCTACTAACACAAAGGGATATGTGAGTATTTCTGATCTACAGGACTATTTACAAAAAATCCTGGAGATCACAGGCTGCCAAATTTATTTTCAATCTGTGGAATAATTCCATCTTATTCACAGGTTAACCTTTCTGTATGTATATATAGACATCTCCGTGTGTGGGCGCTTGATTTGCTTCTTAGGTATTATAGAAATTATTGCATTTATCATAATCAAGTCTTTATTCTGTTTTAGTATTGATATATCAGTGTTAATGAATTGTTGCTATCATTTACTTTAAGGTACTGTGTTGCACTAGTCACTACACAAACTTCAGCCTCATATTCTATCCTTTCACCCTACCTCTAGACATAAACCATTGACCAGGTCTGGGACTAGGGTTAGAGCTCACCTAGGAAGAGAAAGGGGGTCTATTCTGAACGTCTTGACCAAATGGTACGGCTTCCTTTATCCTCTTCCTTCTTCCCCATTTGCAATCCCCATAAAAAGTTAACTACTCTCAGCCCAAAAATCATTCTATTGCTTATAGGTTCATTAGTACAAATATTAGAATCATATTCCTTTTGTTAGTTGCATACAAGTTTACTCATAATCACACAGATTTTAGCTACGTTCACTTATCTTTGATTAGTTGCCTTGTAGTAAGTTATGTAGTGACTTTGCCATCAGCTGAATCTCTATTAACTTAGTTGGTTCTTCACTATATTCTACTAATTAGCTAAGCCATTATTCTTACTTAATAAATTATAGTACTGCTTTTGTCTGATGTGAAGTGCATTCCACTCAGTATTGTGGCAGGTAGAGCCTTGGTTAAGACTCTGTAACAAGTAACAAGGGGAAGCGTCTTTGTGTGTTTTCACACCCAGTCACACTAGGTTCAGCAGAATAGTAACTGCGTTAAAACAAATCTGAAAGGGATTCCAAAACAGTTCCCTGCTGTCTGGGGAAACCACCTCACATGCAATCCCAATCCCTTTTGTAAACAACATCCTAAGATTTTATACTGGTTCTAACAGACCTGTTCTCTGCCTACCCAGTATAAATCTGTTCTAGAGCTTGATGCTATAACAGCAATAGATTTTTTTTTTTTAATTTTATTTTATTTCCAGCTTTTTTTTAATCAGATTTGATTTAGATGAAATTGCTGTTGTGCTTGTTATCCTCCATTTTTCTTATTTTCCTTTTCTATGCCAGTAATCAGAGTGAACAAGACTGGCTCCTTTAGAACACAAAGATACACAGTTACCTTGACATAAATGTTGAATGGTGACACTTGTGCTTTTCTGTATCCAAACTTGGTGTGTGATATGATTCAAAGGCCAAATTACACAGGTTGCCACACACCTCTGTAACTGAATACCAGCATCTTCTCTAGTTGTGGATTCTGCATAATGAATTAATTCCAAGAGGGCCTTGGCCTTCCTTGTTGCATCTCTACAAACCCTGACAGTGTTCCTATAATTGTCCCAAGAGACAATTTTTCCTTTTCCCACATGCTATGAACTTCATTTTTCCACTTGAGTTTTTTTAGCAGCTCCTTGCTCATCCATGCTGGTCTCCTGCCTCCTTTACTTGATTTTTTACTCAAAGGAATGCACCTGTCTTGAGCTTGGAAGAAGTAATGTTTGAATATCAACCAGCTCTCTTGGGCTCCCTTACCTTCTAGAGTCTTAGCCCAAGGGTTTCCTCCAAGTAGGTCTTTGAAGAGGACAGTGTTAGCCCTCCTGAAGTCCAGGGTTGCAATCTTACTTATTGTCTTGCTTCTTCCTTATATGATACTAAGCTCTACCATGTCTTGATCACTACCACCAAGGCTGCCCCCAACCTTCACATCCCCTAACAGGCCTTCTTTATTCGTTAATACAAGGTCCAGCAGTACGCCCTTCCTTGTTGGCACTTCAAACACCTGCATCAGGAAGTTATCATCGATGCATTGCAAGAGCCTTCAGGACTGAGTATGCCTCTCTATGTAGCCTTTCTAACAAATATCAGGATGACTGAAATCACACATGACCACCAGCGCATGTGATCTTGAGGCTACTTCCATCTGCCTGTAGAAGGTCTCATCAACAGCTTCTTCCTGGTTTGGTGGTCTACAGTAGACACCCACAAGAGTTTCACCTATATTCACATGCCCCTTAATTCTCACTCATAAGCTTTCAATATGTTCTTCACCACCACCACCCCCCAACAAGAGCTCAATGCGTTCCAGTTGCTCACAAACATAAAGAGCAACTCAACCGCTTCATCTTGCTCTTCAATCTTTCCTAAAAAGTACATAACCATCCATGACAACATTCCAGTTGTGTGCTATCCCACCATGTCTCAGTAACTGCAATTATATCATGACCCTGCAACCAAACATAGATTGCCAACTCCTCCTGCTTATTCCCCATGATGTGCTTTAGATTCCATAAGCTGCAATTCCAACTCTTGTCTGTAGTCACAAGTGCTCAAATATGGTGTGCTATTTCATCAATATGGGCTAGAACTTGTTGTACCTGCTACAGAATGCATATGCATATATGTTCCCATCCCGAGTGAGTTTTAATCTATATAGAGAGAGAGCATTCCAGCAATGGCCAGAAGCTGTATGGAGTGTTGATAGGGCTCTTAGGAGCCCTTTTCTCTAAGCTCATTACTTTACCCTTATCATGATCATTGCAAGTCTTGATTTTAAATATATATATCAAATGAATTTGTATTGATAACATCATTATAAAGATATATGAAGTAGAATTTATTTTTATTAAATTCCCTTTGGTAATAGTTTAATTTCATTAAAGCATTTATGTTCCTTTGATACACAGTCTTTTAGAATCAGATATTCAGGTGCTTGCTTATCTACCTTTAATACAGATGTTTTGTTTATGTGACTCAACTGTGCTAATACATTATTTTCATTTAATTCTAATCCTGTGTGCTGCTGAAAAGGTTTAAAAGTGAAACAGCTTTGCTGTGGAAATTCTATGACCCTACAGCAATAGTTATTTCATGATCATTTTGAAAAAGTGGGAGGGCAACCAAGTGAGTCATAGCTTTTCCAAGTGGATTCAGAGACTTTCATACTTTGTACTGTAAGTTACCTTTTCTAATTTAAAAGCAAAAATCCACTACTCTACTTAATTAAAACATCTCAATTTTTGCTGAAGGGAAAGGCTAAGTGAATGACCCATGCAGGGGAGGAATTAGTCACAGCCCAGTTGATATTATGAGACTTAGGAAACAGTGAAGACCAGATCTTCAAAGCTTCTTAAGTATCAGAGTCAAAAGTTACAGGTTCTGAAAACTCATGCACCTCTGTCACATAACCCTGGACATGCTTAAATGCTGACTACTCTGGTTCTCAAAATGAAGGTTTCTCAGCCCCTGAGGACATAAGCATTCCTTAAATCACTTCACTAGAGCAGGACTAAATAGCTCAATTCCTATCTTGCATCTTAAATTTCAGAAGAATTCAAAACGTGTTTAATTTGTCTTGAATATTTTAAAGAGTGGATCACAGACATCTTTTATGTCATGTTCCCTACTATGCAAAAATGAAGACAAATTATATTTTAAAAGGCAGATATTTTTTCTACAATAAGCATATAATAAGTTGTTTCTCTTATGTTAAAACAGTGAACCATTGAAATATGCTTTGCTGCTCCAAATGAAATGAATCTCAAGAAATTGAAATGTGATTTACAAAGTTCTAAACATTCAGTAGTCAATTCAGGAAATGCTAAGTACTTAAAGGAGAGAGTTTTTATCTCTTAAGATCAAGAACCTGGATTTTACTGCTGTTTATATATCATATATATAAATGTACCATATAAATGTTCATATATATACAGAAGCTACAGTTATGTAAAGAATTATTCGATAACATTTTCTACAATACTCATCCCTCAGTAACATGGAATTAGTGTAAGTCCAGATGTCTAGAAGAACAGATTTGAGCTCATATGTTTTGTCTGAAAACTTTGTTAGATTCTACTTTCAGTCAATAATGAATCAGTACAGAGGCTGGAAATAAGTTCTCCTTAAGCATATATCCAAATGAAAAGACAATTAAAAATGATAAAAAATTTTAATCAAACTTAAAATTATTATTCTAAATGTAGAGCCCCTGCTGAGTTATTTAAAATTAATTAAGTTCTATGAGTTCATACAATGTATTCCACCATTGCAAGGCTTCTCAATAATATGAAGTCTTTGGATTAATATGCTATTGCAAAGTTTGATGTTGGTTCCTATTAAGCAGAGTTATATTTTTTTCATTATGGTATTTAATGTCAGTTTTACCAGCCTTAATTAAACTTTGGCTTATAAATCATTTTATTGAGAAGTGCAATGAAATTTTCTTGAGTTTATGGCTTTTTAATTAAAATTAATTAAGCCAACTTGTGGATAAGTGCCTTCAAACTAGTTCCCTTAAATTTCCAAGCTCTTGTGCAATGTACTAGTCACAAAATTTAAACTTTATCAGCAGTCAGTGGATTAAAACCTTAGGTCATAAAAATCTAGGGCTTTAGACACTTACTGACATTTAAACAAGCAATTAACGCCCCCCCCCCAAAAAAAACCAAAAACAAAACCAAACAAAAACAACCAACCAAACAAAAAAAAACCCCAAAAAAAAACAAAAACAAAAAACCCAAAAAAACAAAGCCCAAAAAACCAGCCAACCAGCCAAAAAAAACCCATAAAAATAAACACAAACAAACAAACCAAAAAACTCTGAAACTTTTCTCAGGTCATCAGTGTTTATGAACATTAGGCTGACTTATTCCTGCAACCTATATTTGTTAGTTAGTTAGTTAGTTAGTTAGTTAACAGGGCAAACCTTCTTATATTCTTTTGCTCTGTTCCTTTACTTTGTTGGAACTGCTTTGTTTTAGTAATAGACAGAGGACTCACTTTCCAAAGTATGAGCTTGTGATCTTCTGTGATACCAGACCGGCTGTTCAGTGGAACAGCTAGCAGAAGAGCAAGTGTGCAGTACAATGGTTGTGAGGCTCCCCATATTAATTATACCTTGAAAAAAATTCTTTTTTCCTTTTCTTACTTTTTTTTGAGTTAAAATGTGCTTTGCTGCTCTCTGTGCTGGGACCTTCATGCTTGAGGAGGGCATGTGTGAGGAAGGAGGGCTGTTTCCTTCTGTTTTAAAGGAAAGTATGACGGTCCCATCATCTGGCTGCACAGAAGGTTATTAACATGTTTGTTCCTGTGGGCTTCACAATTCTGATAAGCCTCAGGACTGATCTGTAGGAATCCCAAAGTCAGGCCTGACTGGCAGCCTCCATCTGCTCCTTCAGCATGGCATGAACTCCAAGAGAGCACACAGTTGTAACGGAATGCCTCCTTTAGTTGAAAAATGAGTAAAAGCCTCGTAAACCCAGAGGGGTTGATGCTGCACACATTTGTGCCATCTATGTAACCAGCTGGCTGTACATACATCCCCTCTAAATGTGGCCTGCTTTCTCTACACTCTTTTATATTCCTTGGCACAGTCTTCCCTCTCCCCCTTTCTTCTTCTTTTCCTGGTGTTGCTTGTGTTGCAGAGTAGTGCATGGGAGAGCTGGTCCAGGGAGGGCCTAAATTCTCAAGACCAACAGGTTAGGTAGGAGGCCATTTTAAATCTGGACAGGAAGATTCAGTATAAAATCAAGTTCCTTTGGGGATGTGGGTCATCAAGGACTGTCAGTCAGTTCATTTTCAAAAATTATAGCAAGGAGAAATATGTTGATGGCCTAAACCTGCAAACAGTTCTCAAAGACAATAAATTAAAAATTTAAATGCTTTTTCTTTCTGTAAAATTTTGTGACCCAGAACACAATAACGTTAAATATGTTAAAAAAAAAAAAAAGGCCTCAGGAATATATCCAAAATCAGAAGAGGCAGTACCCGAACTAGCAGGAATGCATCTTAAATCATATCAAGTGCATTGGACACTACCACTCCTGTTTCTCTGAAATGATTGATTTGGGTTTAATGTTCTTGTCTGTAGTTTTACAACAATGACAAGAATATGGTGTTCTGCCTATCAATGCTTTGCAGTTATTTAAAATAATAAAAACACGTAAAAATTGGAGTAATTCACCCTTTTAACCACACAGTAGCTCTCACTGCCAGTAGAAACAGTCCTGACTGTTGCCTTGATATCCATCTCCTGGTGCTCTGAAAGGCAAAACAAAGCAAAGTGGGACTCGCAGTGAAGTTAGCCAGGCTAGTCTGTGTGAGTCTGTTTGGACTTAAAGGAGTCAGGGATGATTGTGGACCTGGCTGAGACCTGTGTAGCTTGCCAGTTTGCTGTATCACACAAGTATCATAAGCTCCTAAAGAAACGTAACTAGTTCTTTCTGAGGTTATCTAGATATGTTGACATTGTAGCCACAAATGTGGCTTTGAGGCCATCTTCACATTTGCATACAGCATAGCCTGGAACCCATAGCAAGAAGACATGTAGGACAGTTGATGCTTGCTGATGGTCCCTTCTTGGTAATGCCCAGGCCAGGACATGTGTTACATCCAGACAATGTCTCAAGGAGTTCCTCAGAAAGCCAAAAATCTGTATTTCAGAATCAGTGCTGAATTTGCAAGGAATGTGCAGATGGTTGGAAACCAGTGGCACCCAGTACTCATGGACACACACAGGATGTAGGCTTGGTATGTGAGAGGAAGGATCAAGGAAGTGTGTGGAAGAAATGAGACTGGGAGTAGAAACAAGTCAGTCTGTATTGCAAAACTCTCTGCCTGATGCTGCTTACAGTTACAAGCCCTTGATCAGAAACCATTTTTTAAAAATCGTGTTCACAGGGATCTCTCTTATGTTCCATTCTGTATGTTTCTGTTTCTTTTTAGGGAAGGATCATGTCTGCAGATTTATTGGCTGTGGAAGGAATGAAAAATTTAATTATGTGGTCATGCAGCTTCAGGTGAGTTCTGTGCTTCCCCTCTCCCCCCTGTCCTGTGAAGATCCACCAGGACAATTTACAGTGAAAGAATAAGGCCAAGCACTGGTGTAGAGACTTAGTTGTACATAGAAAGTGGGTGGAATGGAAGACAATCAGAAGGAGTGATGTTGCTGTGACATCCCTTGGGATAATTCCAATTGTCAAAATGTGCTAAGACATTTCATAGTTCTGCTTTTTGGTTTAAGATGGCTTTCTGTCAGTTTTCTGGGGAAAGCACTCAATTCGGAATGCTCGCAGGAGCTTGCCCGCAGTATCATGCAGCAGTGGCAGCCATTTCAATTATCTCACCTCCTGAGTTCTGTGATGCAGCATTCAAAATATGCATGTTGGATCAGTGCAGTGGGGAGCCAGTGGTGTCATACCAGCAGCACAGGGTTCCCTATGAAAGGAAGTGATCTCTGGCTCCTCTGTCTCTACTGAGCACAGCTTGGCTTCTGCTGTGAAAGTGTTTTCTCCTGTTCAAACACTGCTGATATTAAGTCAATATGGGTAAATACTTGGTGACTGTACTGCTAAACAACCAGCTACTCCTATCAGAGTTAGCCAGCTGAAGTCTTATGCGGGTGTCTACACAAGCCACAATAACAGCAGGAGCTGCAGGGACCTCTGCATAGTTCAGCATGAAACTTCAAGTAAACCTATCGAGTTAGATCTTCAGAGCCTAAATATGGTAGCACTGTTATGAAAACAGCTTTCTTTTTCATGAAAGCAGCTTTCTTTTACAGCATACAGTCACAGGGGAAAGAGTTGGAGAGGAGCAAGTGGGAAGAGATGGCTCAGTCAAAAAACACATAGAAGAAAGGCCTTTAAAGAGAGGTTGTCCTTGGCTGGAGGGGAATACTTTCAAACTAAAGGTGCTTCTTTCTGACATGGTTGCCTTGGAAGCTGGCCTGTTCCAGCACCTGATATGAGTTGACAGGGAACTTGTCCCATCTCTCCTGCAGCTTGTATGCAAAGCACTGTATGATTATACAATACAAGCCTGCCTTTCCCCTGCAGATCTTACAGTCCATGTCATATTTCTTGATGTCTAATTTGGGTGATAGAACATGCTGAAGGAAAATGAGAAGGTTGAAACACTAAGTAATGAGAAGTAAGCTGGAAAGTTATTTTTAATTACTGAATGGTGTATGAAGTAGAAGAGACACCAGCAGACCCCAGTACTTCTTTAAAATAAAATTCTGATTCTTTTAAGTGTAGTTCTACTTTGCAAGACTGAGGTATAAAATCAGTAAATGCCTAGTGCTTGGGTTTGCCTTTTACACACTGTTGATGTCCCAGCTGCTGTTACAGATAGAAAAAACCCTTTGTTCTCAAACCGACCTGGCTATTGCTGCTGCTGCAGTCTGAGTGTGAATATGATTCTTGAAAGAGCTAATCTGGAGCTCATGGAACAAGACTTCCTGTCCTTAACAAGCCTGATGAAAATGATTGTACCTTTGGAAAAAAAAAAACAACTTCTCTGCACAGAATCTCTTCATTTCTAGCCTGTTCTTGACTACGTAGCTGAGCTCGTAGAGTAGGCTGAGCTAAAAATTATTTCATTTGCAAATGAAGACTTTGATACTTAAAAGGATAAGCTACTTTTACACCACCACTCTTCAGGCTAAAATTCTCCTTCAGCCTCAAGTTCTTCTGAGACATGGTTTATCATGTCACCCTGTCTGACTGTTGTGTATTGCAGTTCTCCTTGCTGTCACTAGAACTGAGGTTTCCACTCTAAGCTTTACAACTCATTGCATCTGCTCTGTTTTTTAGGCAGCCTGATGGTGTTTATTTAGAAAATAATGCTCATTTTCTGTCTTTTCCTGGGGGCATTATTGGATATTCATGTGCCTTAGGTTGTTTCTGGTGAGCAGGTGTCTGAGACTGTCTCCCAAACCAGCTAGGGAAAATTATGGCACATTTCAGTGTGTGGCTCTGAAAAAAATCTGCCTTTCCCTATTGCTATTAGATAAGAGAGTTGATGTCCAAGGAACCACTTTAGAGTGGAAAGAATGTTCTACTGTCAGGTTAGTAACTTGGATCTTTCAGGATAGCAATGACAAACCTGTGTTGCCTCTAGTAAACTGTCATAGAAATTAACAAAGATAAGCACTAGAGAACTAGTTTAGTCTTGCTTTGTTCATGCTAAGGAATAAACCTGGGCTGGTTGCTGTGGCTTGACTGTATCGCTATTAGCTGACCAACAAGGGTGGTTGTTGAAGGTACCAGAGCTCTCAAGTGAAACATGGGTCAAACTAATCTGAGAGACTAGTTAAATGCTAAAATAGTTGCAATTGGCCCATTAAAGTCTTCATTATCTGTAAATAACTGGAGAAGTGGAAATGGGTAGATGAATAAGTAGTGGTTTACTGGTTTAGAGAGCAATCTGTTTTTTCTCATCAAATATTTGGAATCTTTTATGTATCTTCTGTTGTGAATTTTGTTTGAATACATCTGGACTTATAGGCATGTATGTCTTTTGCAGAAGCAGAATCAAGAGATTCTGTAGTATGGTGATAATCAGCACATCCTTATAACTTTTGTTGTTGATGCATGTTCTCTGAAACTGGACTTTTATCACTAATGTTTTTGATCAATTGATAAATGCATTTGTTCTGTGCATTAGAGGGGTACTCTGCCATAGAATATACTCATTTTAACACCTTTCTTTTTACAAATCTAAAGAAGTATAGGCAAAGCTTAGAACTGAGATGATGGATCAAAGAACACTGTGATTCTTCTGGTGTTTAATTTTTTTATATTTTTTTTTTTTTAAACAACTGAAGGTAAATTAGCAATTTACATTAATTTAAATTAGCAAAAAGTGGTTTTAAAGTCTACCTGAAGAATCATACTCTCCTGATTTTGGGCATGATTCTCTTGAGAGAACTTTCCCCACGTGGTGTTATGACAGCAGTGCTGAGTTGAGCATGAGCCAGACAATTGTATGCTAGGGATTTTCTGATGAAACTGCTTCTATGAGCTGTAATGGGCAGTGGCTTCATAATTTTGGTTATCATATTTGTACTTCAGATGTCTCAGAACAATCAAAGGTTGTTCTAAAATCAGCTTGTGTATAGTCTGGGTTTAACAGTAAGGAGATGCTGGGCTTGTACGGTCTGAGGCACTGCTATCCATGCCAGGCCTATTTCCCAAATAATATATCAGCTGACTTCCCAAGATAATGGTCTGGTATCTTCTTATCAGAAAATACATCATTTAAAGATAAAATGAAGTATTGGAAGATTATATATAAAAGAAATAAAGCAGACATAAGGTGAGCACGTCTGATGAACATTTCTGATTTCTGGGGGACTCATGTTAGAACTTTCAGCTGTGAAATGCTGTGCTTTAGTGTGATAGTTTGTTTTATTGATTGTTTCAGGGCCGAAATCTTGCAGATCTCAGAAGGAGTCAGCCTCGAGGGACTTTCACGCTGAGCACAACACTGCGATTAGGCAAACAGATTCTGGAATCAATAGAAGCCATTCACTCTGTGGGATTCCTGCATCGTGACATCAAGCCTGTATGTTGTTTTGGAAATTTTCCTTTTAGTTTTGCGTCAGCCAGTTCTGCTTGAGTCAATAAAGACAATTTGAATATAGGCAGATCTCAGTGGAAGCATTTAGGCCTTGTTGCACACACCTACTGTCTGACATACTGGCTATTTTCTCTAAGTACAGAGTAGTAACATAGTATTATCATTCCTTTAGTGCTTAGCAAACTAGTTTTTATCAGCAGAGGATGCTCCAGAGTGGTTTAGGAGCTGTCAGTCATACTTGTACTAGTCAAGATCACACGACGAAGCAATCTAACTTTGAACAATCGTTGGGAGTCCAACCAATTCTCACTATAAAAGAGGTTCAGAAAGGATGTCTCGCTCCATGATCCATGACTTGAATAAATCCTGTTTCATGTATTTGACTTAGCTGAATAGTCTTCTTAATCTTTTCAGATCAATTGCCAAAAAAATTGGAGCACCGTTTCTGGTGCTGGAAACACAGTCATGGTATGGGCCACCTATCTACATGAGGCGCAATAATTCCAAGTCTCACTGTGGGAGCCAGTCTTTTTCCTGCAGCTCTTCACTACTTTACCTGAACACTTGTTGCTATACCATCCCTGAGAACATCTTAATTCCAGCAAAATAATTTGCTTCTTTTAAAATCAGCTGGTCAGATTCATCTGAAAATCACTCACTAATGTGACTGGCCACAAATCTTTTAGCAGCCATCCATTATGGTAAAAAATATTACTTTAAGATGGGGATTAAAAAAGAGCTGCTGTATTTGCTTGTTTTTGGTTTATTTACTAAGAACCAAAAGCAGTGTTTTTAAGATGTCTGTTCAGATAAATTTAGGTAATGCAGTCCAGTGGATGGAGATTCTGAGAGCTAGGGTAGAAGCGTTTGTCTGCAATAACTGCAGCCTGTTATGCAAGTGATGGAGCTCTCACTGCAGAGCTAGTGGTGGTAAATGTATGTAAGCTAATGTGAATTTTAGTTATTTTGAGACACCACAGTCACTCATCCACTAAGTGAACTTCTTAACATGGCAGTGATTCTCTAATTGTGATGTTTAAGATGCATCTTAAAATTCTCTTTGACTTACGTTTCCACCAGAGGCATGTGGGGCTATATTACAAAGTTTAGTTAACAAATGGCCACTCTTACCCAAGTTGCTGGTATCAAATTGCTTTCTTTTCTTCTTCTTTCTCTTTTCCTACTTCTTCTTCTTTCTCCTTTCTTTCTCTAGTCCAATTTTGCCATGGGCCGCTTACCTTCAACATACAGGAAGTGCTACATGTTAGACTTTGGTCTGGCCCGTCAGTATACCAACACTACTGGTGAAGTTCGGCCAGTAAGTACATTTTAAGTAATTTATTTTTCTACAGCATCAGCTGCTTAGGCATGGAAAGGTTTTGTGATTTTTGTTTTGTTTTGTGGTTGTTATGCTTGGTCATTATATTGGACTGCATTTTCTGCAAGGTGAGAAGCAGCAGGTGACTTCAACTGAGTTGAGAATCTAAGAAGGGATGCTTGCTTTTGTCTTACAAGGTGTGTGGCTTTTCTTTTTCTTTTTCTTTTTTATTTTATTTTTTTCTTTTAGGATAATCATGTTTTCCACAGGCTTGGAATGCTTTCTAAGTAAATTATGGCTAAGCAAGGAGGGTGAGCCCAGTGCTGGCCATGTCCCAGAAGACTGGTCTAGTTCAGTCCTCTGTGATCTGAGGAACCAGGTCGGTGCATTGTTAAAGCTTTTTATGAAGCAAACAAACAAACAAACAAACAAAAATAGAAGTTAGAGGCTGACCTGATCTCTGAGGCTGAGCTTACTGTGAACTGCAACCTATAATGGTGCTCTCACCCTTGCCTGGCTTTGGTTTTCTGTATACTGCCCCCATCTAGATTTCTTAGCAGGAGTATTTTAGCATGCCTGCTTGGAGGGAAGGTAAGGGCATGGGATGTAAATTGTGCCACGTGATGTGTGTTATCTTCAGTCCTTTCTCTAGCATTGTGTTAACTGGGGTCACTCGTAAGGATGCAATAAGCTTCAGATACAATAGGTATCAGTTACAGCATTAACAGATTTATTTTGGAACACAGCAGGGGGACCTCAGACAATCTCTGTGTTTATCATCCAGGGCTTATATCTTTTGGTCTGCACATCTTTTCCATCTGCAAGATAACTGTTCTAGAAAATGTTGACAATGCGACAGCTAAATTCAGAGACTCTGTAGTGTAGGATATGGTTGGGGAATGGGAAGAAAGCAAAGATCAGTGACCAGATTTTGCATTTTAGCAGATGAACAGAGCTGGGGGATTTTTCTTCTATTTTTTATTCTTTTTGGTAAGTCTTTCCAGTTGGATGTTGCAAGCCTTTTCATTTTAGTTGTAGATGGGAGCAGTTCCAAAGGTTGCATCTGCATTTTATTCTTTAAAAAGACACACACTGTGTATTACTGGTCTTTGTTGTCAATGCTGTTTAGTTTGGGGATATCCCTTCTCCATATTGCCCTTTACAAAATGCAGCCCCACTCCTTTCCTCTTTCTTCAGTCAGATTCAAGTCCATAGGGATTGAAACTGGTGTTTGGTTTTCTACAAAATGTCTTCATTGCTTCAATGAAGCAACTGTGTTTTATGTCCGTATTTCAAGTCCCATTGTTTGAACACTGTTCTCTCTTTACAATTAAAGAAGCTACTTTTTCCAAATACTTCTTATCTGGATCCTCTCTTTTCTTCATTTCACCCACTAATTTAAAATTACTTTGCTTTTATTTTGCCGTGTCCTTATAGAATTCTCCCAGGCCCTGTTTTTGGAAACAGCACTACATCCAGCCATGACATTTTACAGAGCAAAAGATTATTCAGATGTGTCTTGCAAGCTGTGTCCTGCTTGGGTTAATATGAGTGAGGTGAGGCTATGTTAGGATCTCTGAGAAGGTCAGTCTTAATTCTGGTCATTCTGGTGGTTGCTTGCTTGCTTGCCACAGATGAACTAATGACACATAATCTTTTCCTAAAAAAAGACACAGGGAACCCCAGAGGGCTCTGCTGAAAGTGGTAAAAGGTGTCCATTTGTTTGGGATGTGGAAGGATCATATGGGGTAAAGTCTGTCACATGCCTAGTGTACCTATTCTCCCATGCCACACTTCAGCTAGTGAGGCTTTTTGACAAAAGCAATGCAATAAAAAAATACATAAATACTTACTTCAATCCCCCTTAATGTTATGTAATAGTCACTGTTTGACCCTTTTGTGTTCCTGCTGCCTGCTACTACTGTGGAGTGCCACTTACCAGACTGAGACATTTGCCTGGAAAAGCACGGTGTGATTGCTGCCCGAGTAATGCGCTGAGGATTAGGAAGGAGTTGGGGTTGAAGGGCGGTAGGATGACAAGTGAAATGAGATTTTGTTGGGTTTGGTTTGGTTGTTTGGTTTTTTATTTAATTTTAATTAAGAACTTGATCTTTTACTTTACCAAAGAGATTATTTCAAGCCAGTAAGGTAGATTTTCTATATCCATTCTCTTTCAGCTCTTTTATCTGTGAAGAATACAATTCCCAGATTTATAACATGATCATCCTGAGCCTAGTTTTTGTGTGATTTGGTTCTGAGGTACAATGCACAAGATAGGTGGGGGAAGGAGCTCGCTTTCTCTTTTTCAGGAAGCATGTCTGAATTTTGCTTTCTGTCATATTCACTTAATAGCGGATGTTTTCTGCTCAAGTAGGTCCTGGGCAGTTTTCTACAGCTTCAGAAGCATTGTCATACTTTATGAACAATACCATAAAAAGTATTTGCTGTTTTCACATTCTCTGTATTCATAACCTCAGTTTTGCTTGCCAGCTTTTCAGAAAGACTCTGAATGACTTGCTGTTAATACAGATAATGGACCTGGCCTTTAGGATGCTGTGCTTTTGGGTTTGTTTTGGGTTTTGTTTTTTTTTTAACTTACCTTTTACCTTCTTATTTTTCGTCACTTTTTGATTTTAAAAAAACTTTTGATTTCAAAAAAGGGGAAAACTAATGATTCTGCGGAGCAAAATCCTCTGGAAAACTGTGCTGGAATTGATTTTAGGTATTTATTTTTTTTTATGTGCAATTCACTTAGGCCAAGCATTATGAATTTTTTGTATATGAAAAGACAAGGAGCTCCTTAGTAGGAAAATAGCACTAAAAGGTCTCATTCTGATTTTCCAGAGGTTAATTAAAGCTTTGAGGTGGGATCATTTCTATTCTCCATGATCTTTATTGAGCATTAGTTCCTCCCTCCTCAGCTGTTACCACTCTGGCTTTCAAGACCTTCTTTCAAGGGCCACCATAGTTGCTTTTACCAAGGGAGCTGTTATTCTGCTAAACTTCTGATGAGTACTATGTATGATGTTTGTATGATTTTACAGAGGATAGTGACTTGACAGTTCAACTTGATTGCTCACCATTTGTAAAGTTATGGGCCAATTGGCTTAACAAAATCCAAATTTATTCTGAATCTGAATTTATTCTGTGCTTCAAAAACTGATCTGCCTTATAAGGTATGCTAATATTAGCACAAATGCTACTGGAGAAAAGCTGTTGTTGCACAGATTTGCTTTCATGAGAATGGCCTTACCCCTCTACCACTTGTCCTTTGCCAGTTGCACAATCTCCTGAACAATCTGTAGGAACTTAAATTGCAATATAAAGACAGAAGATGGTTGGACCTAAAAGGTGCTTAAACAAACATCAGCAACAATCTTCCCCCCTGTTAGCAATGAGGGGAACTCAGCTGTTCTCAACGGTCTCATTACTTGATATTTCTCTGAGTTGCAAAAGTCAGACTTTCATAGTTACTCCTTTGGACAATAGAGCAGATGTGCATTGGTCATGTAGCCATTTGGTGTCCATTGTGTGTTTCGAAC
This sequence comes from Ceryle rudis, assembly GCA_033439905.1. Taxonomy (NCBI): domain Eukaryota; kingdom Metazoa; phylum Chordata; class Aves; order Coraciiformes; family Cerylidae; genus Ceryle; species Ceryle rudis. The sequence goes on from JAAGNO010025027.1 coordinate 27,738, forward strand.
TGCTTAGGAGCTGGCTGAAGGCTGTTACTTTGGCTACCATTAGCATTTCTGGCATTTGGGTCAGACTCAACCTCCTGGCTAGCAGAAGGGATTCTGGCTATCATGATAAAGAAGGCAGACTGCTAGTGCAAAAAAATGTAATCTTTTCAGAGAGTTTTGTTTTCAAACACCTGTGAGGACAGGGAAATAAAGGAAAATACAGGAAGCTTGACAAAAAATGCTAGAGGAGATGCTGATTTCTTTACAGCTTCTCCCTGCCCCTCCAAGCCCCAGTCTCCTGTTTGAAAGGTGGCAAATACTGGTTAAGATCTGTGTGATCTGTATTCAGCAAGATATGTTTGACCTGTTCCATTTCTCAAGGGAGCACTGTCAGAGACAATTCACAAAGTATGTCTGGTACATTACCCTTAGTAAAATCTTTTGGTCCTCACTATTTACTGAAACAGAGAGCAGAAAAATTACTTAGTCACAGTAAACAGGGCCATCTCCAGGGCTGTGAGACTCCTGACGTCCGTTTTCTAGGGCATACATCTTAATTTTGTGCAAAGCTTCTATGAGATCACAGTTTGCCAGCTTCTGTACTCCCACTTACGTTTTGTGGTACTCTGCTGTCAGGTGAGAATGCAGGAACTCCTGTGGGAGAGGACTTTATTGAACCTGAGACTTGCAAACTTTGGGTGAATGATCTAATGCTGGAGAGAAGAAACTGTGCTCCTGTACTCCTGTTCAGTGTTGTCCCCCCCTTTTTTTTTTTTTTTATGATGCTTATCCTTCATTTCTTGTTTTTCTGGTTCTGCTCAGTGCTCACCAGAAATCTCCTGGAATGTTCCACCCTGCCATACTGTTTCTCCAGGCAGATACGAGAGTTATTCAAGCCCGTGTGAGTACTATGGCTTGCAATTGCAAGGCTTCCTTCGGTTGTCTAAAGAAGGCTTCATCTACTTCTTGATCAGGCAGTCAGTAGCAGATGCTTACCATTATATTGCCTGTGTTAGTTGGTGCTGATCCCTTATCCATCAGTAGAAACTGTCTCATCACCTGCTCCAAGGGGAGCTTCCTACATTCAAGCCACTCCTGTGCAAATGCACCTCCTTGCTTTCCCAGTCCTTCTTACCATTCGTTGCATCACTCAAGCCATGGGAACTGTCCCCACTCTGCAATGCCGGTGACATCATAGTTTTGCAATGGCACATGGACCACTAACTCCTCCTTTGTTATACTCAGGAAGGTGTTTGTGGACAATCATCTGAAGTAGGCCACCAGTTGTGCTACTTTCCCAGGAGAGGCATGAGAGCTTCTATCATGCTCTCCTAGGGCACCTCCCAAAACCTCTGTTCTTCCATTTCTCTTCAGGGTACAGTAATCCTCTCTCGTTGTAACTGCTTTAAGCCCTCCTCACTAGGTTAGCAAACCTAAATGCAAAGCTTTCACAGAGATGCTTTTATGACTCTGTGAGATGAGTCTCTTCTTTCATCAACAGTCCTTTTGATTCAAAGTGGGACCTATGGTGACAGAAACCAAACCCCTGTTTTTGATAGCTAGGTGTTGACATGCAGGATGCATCCACTTGTATCTAAGTCTTTCCCACTGACTTGCAGGATTTAGGAAGACAGCACCCAGGCCTCCATGCCCCCAGATCTGTAGTCAGTATGCTCAAGGTCACCCCTTAAACAGGTGCTTTTGGTTCTCCGCAGCACGGGTTAACAGTCGGAGGGCCACACAAATCTTGACAATCTGTCCTTATCCAGGGCCCCGACAAGCCACAAATCTCTTGAGACATCAAGTTAGGCCAGTAGATGGGGTTTCCATGTCCTGCAGGAAGGAATTTTCAGTGACCATCTCTCACCTTTTGCTTCTTCATATGTATATTTGATTCAGGCTCAGGTGGCTCCCCTGACAGGTATTGTTCCTCCTCAGCAGTCCCCAGGTTACTAAATCTATCCTGCAACTGCAGATCTGCATGTGGAGCCTCCCTTCTGATAGATCCCCTTCTCTTGGGAGTTTCCATCCATTGCTCCTGCTAGTTGTCCCTTTTTTCCTATGTTGCAGCGTTCACAGTCTTCACTTTCAGATAATTCTGTTGATTATTTGTTCACCCTTCCTAATGCTACACAGTCTGCTCACCTTCTTTCCCACCTCATCACAGCTCCTTCACCTGGCAAATCCACACCTCAACCAGAGTACTTCTCTTAGAAACGAGGCCACTGTGGAAGCACCTCTCCGCAGCCGGATGTGTATGGCCACATCCTTTGGGGCTTTTTCTGGGTTGAGGTCTCTGATGTGCTAAAAGTAGTTGCATCAGCCCATACTGAAGACCAGACCTTGTGGCCCATCACCACCATCATTGCAGCCTTACACCTGAGCATAGTTTCTGGGCCCCTTTGCACCCTTATTTTGCCAACTGCTGTCACAACTGCTACAGCTCTGTTGGTTGTCTGTTTACCATGCTGCTTGTAAATACCATAAATAGAGAAAAAAGGAAAATCAAAATTTTCATGCTTTCCATGCCAAAGATTTCTTTTTTAAACATCAAGAATATCACAGATAAACTTTGATCTAAAGGAAATCACGTTCTGAATTTGGCTGATCTCAAAACTTATTTGTCTCATGATATGACAAATAATGTAACAGGAATGGGGAATCTGAAAGCACAACTTTGACCAGTTTGTATCATAAAGCTCTTGTGTGAAGGTCTTTAAGAGTCTGTTGCCTCTTTAAAGGACAACTGTAATTGCCATCACTCAAATAAGAGAGAAACATTGTCTTTTGCAGTGCAATCTCTTGAAGTGTGGACTTTCTCGAGGGCTGATGCTTTTGAAGATTCAGGTGTGCCATATGCACTAGGTTGCCCTTGTCTATAGGCACAAATGCTGCAGAGAGCACTTTCCCTTAGAAAAGCTGTGTAGGCTTTTCCTACTTACATCCCACCTAGCCACATTCCTACTGATTTTGTTCTTTAGGAGAATTTCAAGTATTCGTTCTGGTGTGTGGGATCTGAACCAACATTATACCTTTTAAAAATGAGTACTGCATTTGCCAGATTAAACAGAATGCAATGGGACTGCATCTGCCCAGCTATGTGTACCCTACCTGCAGGATATCCAGAAGCAGCCTCTTTAGGACAGGAGGCAGGTTACCAGATGACGTGCATCGAACCAGTGATGCAATTTTTGTGGTACATATGGAATACGCTGATGAAAGCTACAAAAACTTTTTTACTACCTTTATACAAATCCAGATGACGTAACAGTTGATGGTGCATAAGATACCACCCATCTGTTTTCAGAGGAGGTATTGCAGATCTAAGCAGTATTCAGAAGACAGTAATGACAAACTCATGTGAAGGGGCATCCAAAAAGATTGTGATTATAACCTGAACAAGAAGAGAAATAAAAGGAATTTTATAAAAGTCTGTAAAATACTATAATGTCCTGAGGAGCAAATGAGAGTTTCTGCTGTCTTTAGGTACATTGGAACTACATATTTAGTGAAATAGTTGATAAATTTAAACCCATAAAGGGAAGCATTTAGTCATGAGGCATCACTTGCTGCCACAGGTATTCAACATGCATTGGGAAGAGTAATAAAGCACATGTGTGGAGACCAGACATGGTCTAAACAGCAGCAATGGGACAGAATGTGCTCTGGTAAATGTAAGGGCCAACTATAGAAAGTAGGGGGTGGGCCTATAAACTGGCAGATGAAGTTGTGTGTAGATAAAAAGTGATGCTCACAGTGTGTTTGGATGGGGGGAGGACAGTTCTAGTTTCACATATACGATAGTGGCCTCTGAGCTGACAGGTATCACTGATGATGTTATGAAATAGCTTAATGAAAACATGGGTTTGATACTCAACAGCTGTCAAGAAAGTGCTCAAACATTAGAAGTCACCAGGAACAGAATACAAGACAAATCAGAGATCACCGCTGTGACCCTTGATGAGATGGGGGTGACTTTGAATTCAGAGTTCTCATAGCATACCTGAGAGAATACTTTAGACTGATCTGAGGTGGACTGAATATCTATTTGCCAGAGTCTTTCTCTTTGTGTTGTCCATCTCTGCCATCTACTATCAAGAGCTTGCTTTAGAGTGCTTTACTTCTTAACCCCTCTCCTCTGAGATTTTTGCAATGGCTTCACTTTGTCGTTGCATGTGGGCAAACTAGCCCAGCAGCAGGAAAATGGGGTAAATATAAAATCTGGTTAGAAACATTTTAATAATTGAGGTAAAAGAAAGAAATGGTGTTCTTTTGCATATCAGTGTTCTCCCTGCAGAAGACCTTTATCCAGACTACTGATAAATAGGAAGCAGGTTTTCCTTCCCTTAGTACCCTTATACCCATTAATACCTTAATCCCATTGCCTCCTCTAAGGCCACCATACTTGTTTTTCAGGCTTATGTTCTGCATCCTCCTACACCCCACAACACCTTTTTTGCCATGGGATTTTCCCAGAATTTGTGCTATTGTATAACTTTAGTGGCAAGGAAGCATAGGTTTCTATATGGTTATGCTGATGTGCATATACTTTGTTATCAGCACAAGGGTTCCTATGCAAGCAGGTTTTAAGTGGGAAGTAGTTCAAGCTTTGTGTTTCTCGGTTATAGAAGGCTTGAAGATCTGCTTAAGAAGAGGTCACTTATGGAGGGGTATCTGTTAGTTCAGCTGTAGTTAATAAGTGCTTTCAGATGCAGAGGGTACTCTTCTGAGAAATAAGTCTATAGTTTTTAATTTATGATTTCCACCCCCCCATGAAAAAGTCCATTTTGGGGTGAATCCCAAGACCTTCTGTCCTGGTTTAAGTTAGAACAGAACTCATTCTGTTCAGTGATTTTTCTTTTTCATCTCAGTCTCTTCTAAGTAACTGCACTTTCTGAAAATAACAGCATATTTTTGAAGACAGTGTCTGCTTCTAGTAGTCGTGGTTTGATGTTTATAATTACTACCAAGGATCAGTACGCAGGAAGGCTCTGCATATACCTGTTCCCATGCAGACCAAGGTCACTGCTAAATCTTGTGTGCCACATTGGGGGTGCACTAAGTAAGTGGTCGCACCCGTGAGGAGGAGCAGCCAGGACAGGTAACCCTAAACTGACCAACAAGGGATTCTATTTCATATATGTCATATTCAGTACAAAGCTGAGGGATCGTGAGGATTAAGCTCTCTTCTTTAGCTGGTGTCCGTGGAGGACTCTGTCCATTCTGCCTTCGATCCCAGTCTGTGCATTCATGAATCCAGTTCCAGCATCCAGCTCCTGAATGTGGTTCCCATCTGCCTTTGAGTCCAGTCTGGGACTTCACCAGTGCCTGCGCCACAGCATCAGTGTTGACGGTGATGTAATTGCCATTCTAGAGGGGGTTGGATTGGATATTGGGTTTGTATATATTTCATTTTATTGTTACTGTTTTCATTAAAGCTATTTCAGTTCTCTTCTCCAGTCCATAACTCTCTCTCCCTTATTCGCTTTCTCTTGCCCTTTGGGAAAGGAAGGGGGTGTTAATGGAGAGCACCTGGTGGGTGGCCCAGTCCTAATCCCTTGACACCTTCCATAACAGATTTGATTTTACAAGATGCAGAGAGCTTTTTTAGGGATTTAACTGTTATTTCCTCTAGATGCAGCCTTCTACCATGGTTCAGATAGAGACATGAGCTGGTTTATTCACTGGGATGTTCTGGCTGTACAACCTACCTTTGCCATGCAGCAGTATAAGCAGTCAGTGTTGATGCACATCTTAGGACAACACAGCTAAGCAACTGTGGAGTGAATTGAAAGTTGTCTCGTCTTGTTTTTTTTTTTTTTTTTAATTTATGGAACTGTCTTCTACAGAAAACGTATAAGTAAAAATTTTCATCTTGCATTAATTTTAATAGCGGGGAGCTGGACTAGCAGATACATGTCTGATGCAGAGAACTAAGGCTGAGAAGAAAATGTGAACTTGGAGGAGAAAATAGACATAAATGTTGTTATACAGATAATACGATGAACAACATCATATTGTGTAGTGGAGGTGTTCTGAGTCATGAAGGTCTTCTGTACTAATGTAGGTCAGGTCTTGGACGGTAACTCCTTGATCATCACTGGTCTTTGTTTGGGTGTGCTAGTTTTGTCACTACCGTGCAGTACAGAAAGCAATGTACTTTTCCTCTGCCTGTGACACCTTGCCTTCAGAAAGATATTCACTGTGGCTCCACAGCATTAACCGAAATTCATCAAGTGCTTAGCAGCTTGGTATTAATTATTTATGTGAAAATAGAGGAGAGGCTATGTTTTTCCTGGAGCCTGTCTCTTGTTGCAGGATCTGACACTGGGCTGTTATGCTCAGCAAGCATTTTTTTTTTAGCTTAGTCAGCTGCAGCCCATTGATTACATCTCCATCTCCTCGTGGCTCAGACTGCACTGCAGTAGTTTGCAGTGCCTGGCTGAAGGTACTGTACATGTGCGAAGGCGGCTCTGCATGTCAGTGGGCAGAAAGATGATGTGGGCAGGACAGTGCGTAGCCTATTTAGAGCAAGATGAAGGCTGTAGAAATGTATGAAATAATTGAGAAAAAAGTATTTATTTTCCAAATGTCTGTGAAGAGTATTAAAAATAAACTTTTCTGCAGTGAACAAGGTATTAGAAAAGGAGAGTGTGATATGATTTTCTGCTAAATAGTGTTTCCCCCCCATGAAAAATGAGCTATAAAATTACACAAAGGCTATTAACTCCCACATTGTAAGACCCCAAATATTCAGACATAGAAGACCAGTAGCTTTTATACTTACTTTGCACTTGAAATATACGTCAAGCTGTCACATTATGTGGGAGATGAACGTTTTGCAGGAGAATATACAGATTTGTGGAGCTGTAGTACTATTAGCTTAGGAAGGGATATAATTTTTGTCTCAAACCTTGTATTGTAAAAGGGTAACTGGAGAAAAGCCTGAAAGCACAGCACTGTCACATTGGTTCATAAACAGATGGGGAAAAGGAAAAAGAAAATGGACATATGTCTTTAAAACTATTTTACATCTAAAATATTATAAAAATGCCATTTCTACTGGACTGGGTTCATTATAAAACAGATCATCATGAAAATTACCTAAAGGTTTGTGTTGTTACTTTCATTGCTGGAGTAGCAAATTTGGTCTTGAGAAAGGAGTTCATGTTCTGGTTTGAAACATTTCAGCTACAGAAAGCCAGCAGTTGAAATTAAATATATGAAAAGCAGACTAGCTGATGGATTTGAAAATCTATTAATAAGGACTCTTGTATTTTGTTATAACTAGCTGTTTCTCTGCCTTCCTCCCCTGGAAGCCCTGGTTCGGTGAGGGTGACCTCAGGTCATCTACATCAGGTTGCTTGTGGTTTTATTTTATGTAGCAGCTCTGTGGTTAGAGCTCTTGTGCTACAGAGGTGAGGGAAAAGAAAGGACAACTCGAGCTCAAATCCCATATATGCCTGCAGGGAACTGAGATCCCATTTTTCCATTTCCGTGTGCCTTTACTGCCAAGCTGCAGGGAGAATATGGTATGTCAGAATGTGTCATTCCTTCTCGTTGATGCTGTTCTACTTGAAGATCCGATTATTCTTCCCACTGGGCTACAGAGAGAGGAACAGAAAACTATTACTGTGTCTGGTGGTGAGAGATCAGGGGCTTCACTCCCTGGGCAAGCGAATGTTGATTTGGATTGCAGGTCAAGTCTCCCCTTCTCCAGGTAAGTGCATTTGCTGCCAGGTTACAGAGTGCCTCTCATACACTTCCTCTCTCTTGGTAATAAATATTCAGTTATTCTGTGCAAAAGGGATCCTTTCCATCATGGATGTTCTTAGACTTGCATCTCCAAGCACCCTGTGGCTTAGGGGAGCGAGTGTACTCTGCAAGGAGGAAGGTGTGGTTTCATGTCCAAGGGATAAGAGATTTGAACTTAGCTCTGCTGTATCTCAGCAATAGCCACAACTTGTCTTTTGTCTTCTTTCTTTCGGTCAAAAAAAGGAGCATCTGGCTTCTGGAAAACATTAGGAGCTGTAAATACTAAGCAAGATGTAACTAACTAACTAGCAATCTCAAAAACTTTTCCATATCAGTGGTTCCTCTGCTCTGTGTTACAGCGCATGAAGAACTTATCTTTTTTACTTAGCACTTCCCATGCTTTCCATGGGCATATTCTGTGCTACTTGTTCCCCTGTGGGACCATGCCTGTAAGAAACAAGAGGAGCTCTGAGGCCAAAATTCTCTTTGTTTTTTTTTTTTTCGTTTGTTTGGTTGGTTTTGGGGTTTTTTTTTGTTTTTAAGATCCATTATAATTGAATAATAGGATTGCAGCTGGAATGAGCTTTTGATTAAAAAATGCTCATTTTTAGCCCTGTTTCTCATGTGAGCAAGGCATCCTCATCTCCAGCACAAGTTCTGGTGCAGGAATTGTATGATGAGACAGTTGGCACATGCTGTGCAGAAAGACGGAATTATTACCTTGGTTGTTTCTGATGTTAAAATTTACTGGAAACTTTGAATTCTCCTAAAATAAGGAGGGCAAGATGGCATTTTAGCTCATTGCCTTTGGGTCTTCTGCTTTGGAAAGAATAGTAGGACATGATTAAGTAACTTTCTCAAAACTCAATTTTGTGCAAAATCTACAGAATTCTTAGAGCTTGAACATTTTTAGGGAAGAGGAATACTGAGACTCAAATAAGAAGCTCCACTGGGTTGATATCTGTTGGAATAATTATCTCTCAGCTGAGGTCTTTCCTTAGTTAACTGAATTGATTTATCAATATCAGTATCTTAAGGTTATAAAATATGTTAAATTATGAGCTCTTGCCTCTGATCAGTTGCCCTCATGTTTTCATGCTGCACAGTTCACATCTTAAGATACAGCGAGTGCTCACATGGCCTAAAAGCAGCAGTGGCTTTCATTCTGCTCTCTTTAAACCACCGTGCTGCATCCCACCACAGACAGCAGAGACCCTGCTGTTTCTCAGTGGACTACTGCAGCAGTCATCAGGGAAGGGGAAGAGGCCTGAAGTTGGCAGCTGTAAATCCTGTAAAGTTGGCAAGCCAGCGATCGTATGGAGATTGCTGGTGAGAAAGCAAGGTGGTGCTTGCAGAAAAAGCCAAGCATCTTGGGTGGGAACACATGACAATTTAAATGCAGAAGGGACATCTGCTCATTTTTGGAAACTTACGTGCTAACGGTAGAACTTGCTTTAGTTGAAAAGGGTAAGAGATAGAGCAAATCCCTTTGCTGTTTATAAGATCATTTTGACTGGGGGGAGAAGGGAGGTGGAGGTATCAGATATTAGGAAGAAAAATCAAATTAGAAGCGTACAACCGACTTGTGGTTAGGCTGTATGCATCTCTGCTCTCAACTTTGGTTTTTATAGTTAGGTGTGATATATGGGCAGGGGGAAGTTAGTCTCTAGAGGGACCCCTCTCACCACTTTATAGAGCACTCACAAATCACAGAGGCTCACTCAATGCTTTGTGTCTAAATGAAACTAAGAACAGTGTGGGCCAACAGCCCTGGGAAGGATGCTGGGAGATGGCAACAGCTAAACAAGAGACCCAGGTTTCTGGAGGGATATGATATTAAATTGGTTTTTAATTAATTTTTTTTTCTTTTTCTCATTTTGTTGGGTTTTTTTATCATGTTTTTCTTTGGGTTTCTCTCTGTTTTACAGTTCTTTTGGGCTCTTCTTTTGAGGCTGTGTTTGATGCGTTGGCTTCCCATCCGCTGCTCGTAACCATCTCTGCTATGAGTTGTGAGTGAGCCATCACCATGCTTCTGGGTTTTCATTTTGTTTTGTGCTTTTGTTATATATGGAAGTCCAAATTACACCTGGTTTTCTTTTTTCCTTCATGATATGTTTGTTTTTCAGCAGGATCGTGACAGCTACCTAAATGTGATGCAGAGAGGCCTAGAACATTTGGGATTCTGCCTGAGGGGCTGGCAGACATTTGGGTGGTGCCAGAGACTGTGATTTTGTCACTTCTGTGGTTTCAGAGGCAAGAGGAGGGGGATTCTCTCATCTTACATGTTTGGCTCCAGCTTCTTCTATTCATTTCTGACTCCCCATTGGGATAAAATATTCTGCTGTTATTAATGATTCTGCAAAGTGCTGCTGTTTAAATTAGAAAGTCAAAATGCATATAGGAGGTGCAGAAATTGTCCCCACAAGTGGTGGACATGTATATCCCCGTGTCTCCCCCATGAGCCTAACTTATGGAAGCTGGAGATTCCTACAAGTCACAAAGATACTTCCTTGTATTTCAGTTAAAGCTTCCTTTCACTTTTCCTTCTTATCACAACTTTTCCAACAAATCATTTCAATCCAAGATATATCTCCCAGGTGCTTCCCATGATCTGTGGCATTTGCTCTCTCCCTTTACCACCTTCTCTTTGATCTGCACTTTCTTTCAATTTTCTTCCTGCTGGAAATCCTTTTCCTGTTTCCTGGAGAGGTGGCTTAATGATCTTAGATGACAATAGTCCTGCCAAGGGCAAAGCTGGTGGATCTCATAGGTGTTTGCATGGGCTTCCAGAAGATTGGGAAGGAAACAGCAGTCATGTTCCATGAGACTACCACAGGCATAAGAAACATCAGGAAGGAAGTACTGTCATCCAAATACAAGTAGGAAGGAAGCTGTAAACTGGAACATTCAAAATATCAATCTAGGGACCTGTGAGGCAAGAGGAAAAACTTTAATTGCTATGTATGAATGTGGTGTAAGGAGCAGGGATTCAGATTCGTGAGGAAATACCAGCACTCCTGAAATAAAGGAAGCATGTACAGGAAAGACAGACTTGATATGAATAATAATTGAGACACTGTTGGTACTTAAAATACAAATGCTTATGAGGGTTTGAACTGGGGAATGGTGAAAAGCTGATGGGAGAAAAAAAGCACAGTTTGGATCAATGCATCCACTTCATACAGGATTTTGTTATCTAATCCTGTCTTTGTGAGGTGGTGCACATCGCTAATATATTGAAAGCAACGCAGAGTATAATTTTTGTTCTGTGGGTAGTGATCTAACACACTCTCCCAAGAGAAAACTCATTTTAATCCGTACTTCTAACACAATGCAATATACTTCATATCTCTGTCATCTGCCTGAAAGCTCTGTGTAATAAATTACTTTAGCTTTGTGCTAGACGCAATCTGAATGCAAGAAGATAACATATTTTACCCTGAGTAACATTTTTGGAAGTAATACTGATGTGCAAAAATTGAAAAGGAATTCACATATGGTTTTAAATTTTATTTCAGCTTGCTACCTTATTACCTTCTTATAATTTGGGGGTTTCAAATCAGTTGGGTTCTATATGATTCCATAATCTGAAGATCCTAACTGTTACCATTTCAGTTCTGTGTCAGATGCAGACAGGTCTGGACAGCAAGGATGCTTTATCCAAGGCTCCTTTCCACTGCTGGCTAATGCAGTGGTGGGATGAAATTTGTTAATTAGAAGAAATTAAGTGTTTAAAGAAATCATCTGGAAAATGAATGTTGATGAATTCAGAAGAAAAGAGTTGGGTATACAGCATGTGCTACAATAAATGCTCAGACAGGAGCTGTTTGGATGAAAAGCAAAGTATCTTCACAGATGTGGAAATATTCAGTTGCAGTGATTAGTGACACAGTCAAAAGGCATGACTAATTGCCTTGTGACTGGCAGGGCAGTTAAATATGCTTAAAAGAGCCGAAATATTTATGAGAAGATGCTGTTAACACAGCTAGTATCTGCCTATTTTGTTCAAAGCTCTAAAAGTCTTGTCAAAACAATTGCAAATTCTCGCTCAGTTGAAATGTTCTCCCTTCACTGAGGTACCACATGAGAGAGGACTGGAGAGAGACCCCTTTGGGTTCAGCTGCAGGACTGGCGTGGTGAACTGTTTCATGTAGGCCATGGGACAAATGCACAGTTAAACGATGACTGGGCTTTTGGTTTGCTTCTGAAAGAGGAGGGGAGTTCATCTGCAAACTGCCTAGAGTCAGTTTCAGAATAGCTCTAATTCAGGACTGCACAGATAGCCTGTCTGCCAGAAATAGTAAGTATTGATCTAAAAAGATTTTCAGAAACATTGCCAGCCATACTGAAACCAGCACACGTGGTACTTGTGTCAGTACATACACAGCTGGTAATTGAAGACACTGAAGCAGGGAAAGAACACATAAAACAAACTTCTATGGACTGCAAACATTGAAGAATATTTGTTCTGAATACACTACAAGTTAACACACTAGAAGTGTTCACAATACGCTGTTATTTTATGGCTCATGAAAAGTATCCAAACACATGAGCTTCCACTCAGAAAAGACGAGTGTCCTCTTGCTTTTGAATATGTAGAGGATGTGTGCAGTGATGGCTGATTCCAACAGATGTATTCTAGGGGCCAGTATTCAGCTTTTCAGGAGCTCACATCAGTGAATTTGCTGAAATTCTGAAAGATATTTTGCAGTCAGTTTTCATTGGGAATCCTAAATGTATGCTCCAGAAGGAATGAGGTACATGAGCATGAATATAAAATCTTGACTATTACCTGCTGCTAAATAAGTAGGGTATAGCTCAAGTTGGTGTACTGCAAGATTAAATGCTGTATTAGCTGCATGGAATATGTATACAAGTTCTCCTTGTGGAGTATTTAATTAATGTAAAGGTGTTGTAAGATAGACTTGTAGCTTTTTTTGCTTGGAGTCACTATAACTTAAGAACTGTGTTCAGATGTATGTTAATGGCACCATGATGATGAACTTGTTTAAAAAATATTTTTCATTTTTATTCTTTCTGAGAGTATGAAAAGTCAGAGCAAGTTCCGTGTATCCAAAAGGAAGCAACTGAACTGTACATATTTAAACTGACAGAAAGGGGCCCTAGAATAGAAGTACAGAGTTTTAGGCTTAGTTCTGAAAGCATAGGCACAGCTGAAAGAACAAACATGGATCAACATACCTAAGTGGGACAAGTTACCCCATCAGAGTTGTTATTGATGCACTCAAATGTCTGCAACCGTAGGTTCCTAATTACCAAGTACGTTTAGTTCTTTGTCCAAGCTTAGCTTTACGATGGAAGATGTCTGGGCCTGAACCTGTTTTTGACACATCAATTTTAAAAAGTACTGCTGTTAATTCTGGTACTTCTAGGTAAGCTGAAAGGATTTGGTGGATGTCATTATTTAAATGCATTTTTTTCAGAACAATGACATCTTCAGTAAGTGAACTTATATGATCTAATGTTCATGTGGAGACAGAAGTGGAAAGAGTTGGAAGTGTTGCTCAGCCCCCAGAACAGTGAAGGCCTCCAGCTCACAGGAATAGTCACAGGATTGCCTTCTTCCCAAGGCCCCTATATCAAGACTTTACTTCCTGAGGATGCAAAGAACAAGAGTATCAGAGAAAGGGAAAATAAAGATACATGGTTTAGGATATACTGGGGAGAATCTGGAAAAAAAAAAAAGGAAGAACTCTGGAAGTCAGAGGTTCTTGATTTAAGTTTTACAGAGGATGTTGATGAGCAGTGTCAGCAAGCAGATATGGTCATCAGCCATGTGTCAGAGTAGGGGATCCCCATTCTTCTCCTGACCAGGCTGCCCTCAGGCTTTGCATGTCTCATGTTACTCATGACTCAGTTTTGCACTTGCACTCCTTTACTAGCTTTTCCCTTGACCTGGAGTCTTGAAAGGGAAATAGGATCTTGGATAATGTTCTTAGCTCTATGCCTAGACTATTAGTATTCTAACCTGTCACTGTAACCACCTTGCCCTCTCTGTAAAATAAGCTGTTTAGCTGGCTGCTAGAGCAGATGAAGGCAGTAAGAACTGAGTACCCTTGGGTACATACCAAATAACAGTATAGACAGTAAGTTCTCATGAGTTAGCTTCATGGGGGCTTTAGTAATCTGCTCTGTCTCTGAAATTTTTTGTTGTCTCCCTTCAGCCTCGCAATGTTGCTGGTTTTCGAGGGACTGTCCGCTATGCTTCAGTGAATGCACACAAAAACAGAGTGAGTATTTTTGGGTTATAAGGAGTTTACAGCAAGGTTATTTCTCCTCAGAAGCCTGCGTGAGGAGTATGAGGTGTGAGTTCTGGTATGTTACCTACAGAAGTTAATATATCAGATGAATTCCATTAGGTGGTCAAGTCTGTTGACTGTAAAATCCAAATTATGTTTCAGTTATTGGATCTTCTCTAGTTGACAGCCTTAAAATTGTAATTATTGCATTATCAGACACTTTTTAAGGGGAAAAAAACCCACCCTACACTAAAGTGGAAATGGGATTAAGTACCAGGTTTCTTGCTGCTATTTTCTAGCAGAACTTGGCTTTGAATTACCAAGTACCAGGTTCCCAAATCCATTCTCCACCTGGAATTTTTAACATTAACATCATGCTGTCAGGTGAAGACCCCACCTAGTGAAAGCTAGGTTTATTTTTCGCTGAAAAGAGCCATTATTTACATGGTGTCTGGCCTGTTTCATTCTAAACACTTCCAGAAGTCTCATCCAACATTCTTCTCAAAACAGTTGTTTATCCTGTTTCAGTAATGTTCCCGTGTAGACAGTAAACCGTCAATCCTCTGGTTCTGTTGTTAAGTGCTTGCCAGATGGAAGCTATCAGCTCTCCTGCATTACCTCCAGGTTTCTGGTCTTACTTGGGATGAATCTGTAGGATGACCTGTGACATATGAGGAAGTTCCAAGTTTTTCTAGGGAAAGAAGTTACTATCTGCAGAAGGTGGAAAGTGTGATGTGAGGAGGGCAGTTGAATGCCATTATGAATTCACTCTGTTTCCTGGGAGACACTGAGAAACCTGAGGTATAATTTTTGGAAGAGCTGGATAATGCCAGCTATAGCTGGCATCAGCTGAAGGCATATTTAGACACAGAAATTGCTGTATAATGCATGCTATTCTGAGAAATCATGTTCTAGGCATTGGATGTTGAGCACCGAAAATGACTTCATGTGCTTGACAATTTCAACTTTAATACCCATGTTTTAATTTCCTATTTGCTAGGCCAGGAGGAGAGTAGTATGTGGAAATATTATAAATCTGTAAATTCTTGTGGTGCTTGATGATGAGTGTTTTGCAAAAGCCAAGTAAATGCTGTCTTTTGAAAAGAATTGGAATGATACTTAGCTTAAAAATAATAATAAAAAATACTTTCTACATATAGCTTGATTTTTTTCCTTAATCTAGGTTATTCCACATCTCATTAATAAATTTTTCCACTCCTGTTTTCTCAGTGAGGAAGAGTCCAATAGAAAACTTGTGCTTCGTTGTATACATAAAAAACTCATTCATAATTTATTCACAGAAGGGAAAACAAGTGAGGTTATTTGGGTGACTGTATTGACATTGCCAAGTTTAATAAATGCTTGATTTTGCATCTTTAGTCTTTAATCTGGCTTCTTTAATCATTGAATGGGAACTATGACTTCTCTTCCTGCTTTTTAAAATGAGGTAGCTCATCTGGAGAGCACACCTGGACTGCTGAGCAGCATGGAACTTTGCTCCTCAGTCTTCATCTCTCTTTTCTCCAGGAGATGGGTAGACATGATGATCTGTGGTCCCTCTTTTACATGTTGGTGGAGTTTGCAGTTGGTCAGCTTCCATGGCGAAAGATCAAAGATAAGGTAGGAAACTTAGTGTCTGTTCTTAAAATAGGGTGCTGCAATTTTATTATTATGACTCTTTATTATTATGATACTATTTCTCATGCAGCTCACTGCAGCTTTTTCCTGAAGTAAAGCTAGAGCCTGCTTTTCATCAGGTCTTACTGCAAGATGCTAACCTGCTTTTGTGTGTTCCGCTGTACAGTGTGGAGCTTATTTTATTTGGAGTGTCTAGGCATTTTCTTATATCTGTTGTTAATCATATCTGATCAAGCAAACTTGATTTTGTTCTTGCAAAGCAAACAACAAAGCGGACAGGTTGAGCTGTCCTTTTGACAAATAAACAGAGCCTTTAGAAAGGCAGGTGGATAACACTTTGCCATGCCAAACAAGCCAAATGGGAGTTGCAACTGGAAAGTTAAACAGAATAAAGCTAACTGTTCATGTCTTGGAAATACTTTGTGCTAGAGAATAAAATCCCTGGAAAGAAATAGGTCAGCTGCGCAGAAGGCCCTGCTAAAAGTACAGCTTCTGAAGAGTGCTTCTGACTCAGAATTCCCCTCTGACCTTTGCCTACAGTGATCAACCTCACTTTGCTAGGGATACCAAACAGGAGAAGCATGTACACACGGTGCCGAGTCTAAGAGGAGGCCATGTTCCAGGAATGCTAAGACTGTATGAATATGAAGCAATAGAAGAGATTCTTGGCTCTGAGATACTTTCTTTTTTTTTCCAGGAGCAGGTTGGCATGATAAAAGAAAAGTACGAACACCGAATGCTGCTAAAACACATGCCTTCAGAGTTCCATCTTTTTCTGGATCATATTGCAAGCCTAGACTACTTCACTAAGCCAGACTATCAGGTAGGAGCCTGCCTTTGTTACCAATCTGATGCATGGCACTTTGTGTTGGCACTCTGGATTTTCTAACATTTCCATGCATTTGTTCATATCTGGCTGAGGAATAACTTTCCTAGGACCAGGAGAAAAAGGCTGGACTGTACAGTTTGTCAATATCTCCAAAGTGTTTTTTTTTTCTTCTTCTTCTTCCACCACCCTGTCCAAAATAATCCTGTACTCCAGACCAGAAACCTCTTCCCAAGCAACAGAGTACTTTTGGCTTTCATTAAAACACAAAAGTGTCAAGATACTCCAAATGGGATGGAATTTTAGCACAGCTTGCCAAAGCCTGCAAAGAGCCTATGCCAAGAGCTCAACAGTGCACACCAGCCCCTTGGTTTTCTTGCAGACTCATATGGGCCTTAGCTATTATCATCTATCTTTAATATTCATC
Source organism: Ceryle rudis (assembly GCA_033439905.1). Taxonomy (NCBI): domain Eukaryota; kingdom Metazoa; phylum Chordata; class Aves; order Coraciiformes; family Cerylidae; genus Ceryle; species Ceryle rudis. Next base: position 44,623 of record JAAGNO010025027.1, read on the forward strand.
TTAACATTTTTTTCTCTCCCGTTCACAGTTTGCCATCAGCGTATATGTGCTCAGTTATGCTAGCTCAACTAACACAGTATAACTGAGGTAACTTGATTCCGTGTCCCCTTTTTATCACAGTGGTTTTCTCTGCACATTAAAGCCAGAGTGCTGAAAACAACATTTTACCAGCAAATCTGTGCAGTCTTACATGAGCGCCTGCTCTTGTTGATAGCCCATCAAATGAGTGGGAAAATGGTAGGAAGTTGTTCCAGCAAACTCTCTCCAAAAGTACTTTCGTATTTTAGCAATGTACATGTTGCAGCATAGCAACCACAACTTTTGAAAAAAGAAAAACAAAACAACAAAAAAAGAGGGAAATACTTTCTGGATAGTACAGTGGAAAAATAACATTTGCCACTAAGATGAAGGGCTATAGAGGGATGAAGGTGGACTGAGGAGATGCTGAGGGAGCTGGATTTGTTTAGCCTGGAGAAGACTCAAAAGAGGATCTGATTGCTGTCTTCCACTCCCTCAGAGACAGTTGTGAGAAGAACACAGGCAGACTTTTCTCAAAGGCAGCAAGGGAAACTGACTAAATTTACGGGGAAAAAATCAGAATGATGGTTCTTAAGTATGGAACAGGTACCTAGAGAAGCTGCAGAGTTTCCATACTTACAGATTTCAAAAATCAACTGGATGAGGAACCTTATCTAACTCTTCATTTAACTGGTTTGAGAAGATGGTTGGATTACAGATCTCCAACGCTCCTTTTGAACCTACATCCTCCTATATGATTTAGTGGCGAGTTTGCAGTGTTGGGTTGAAGGTTGGACTAGATGATCTTGCGGGTCTCTTCCAACCAAAGACATTCTGTGATTTTTCTATAACACTAAACTACACTGTTTGAATAAACACTGCACTGTTTGAAACAGTGTATGTGGTTATTTCACACAAAATATGAGGCAGCCTGAAAAAGAACAGCACACAATTAATAATGAACCCCAAAGACCCTGTCTACAGACCTAATTTAGAAGGAATTAATAATTCAACCAAAATAAGAATAAGTACCTGAGAGTGGCTATTTGATTGGTTTAAAAAAATGAGAATCAAGAGTTGTAAGCACGCTAAACACCTGAAATCTGTTCAAAAAGCAGCTATCACTTTTTCCTCCTGAAAAAAGGGAAATCCTCTGAGAGGTGAGCTAGAGGCAACAAAGGGAAGTAAGTTGAGGAATAGGAAAATAGTTGTTAAAAAGCACTCTCTCTATGTGTACCTATTTAAGAGGAAGCAGACTCAAACAGCATTCTCTTCACAGGGGGAAGAAAACAGGCTTAGATAAATTTGTATCAATGAGTATATGAAAATGTTCTTGGATAGATTCTGGCACTGAGGATCAACCACTTGTTTGTTCCTACATCTGCAGCTTTGGTGAGGCCACACCTCGAGTACTGTGTTCAGTTTTGGACACCTCAATGCAAGAAACACATTGAGGTGCTGGAGTGGGTTCAGAGAAGAGCAACTAAGCTGGTGAAAGGCCTAGAGAATGAGACTTATGAAGAGCAGCTGAGGGTACTGGGGCTACTTAATCTGAAGAAAAGGAGGCTGAGGGGAGACCGTAGTGCTCTCTAAAGATACCTGAAAGGATGTTGTAGAGGGTTAGGCACGGGTCTCTTCTCACAAGTAACTAGTCACGGAACAAGAGGGAATGGCCTCAAGCTGCACCAGGGGAGGTTTAAACCGCACATTAGGAAAAATTTTTTCACTGAAAGGGTTGTCAGGCATTGGTACAGGCTGCCTAGGAAGGTAGTTGAGTCATCATCCCTGGAAGTGTTTAGAAGTTGTATAGACGTGGTGCTTGGGGATATGGCTTACTGGTGGACTTTGTCGAGTAGGATTAATGGTTGGACTTGATTATTTTGAAGGTCTTTTCCAACCTAAATGATTCTATGATTCTATATTCTATTTTAGTTTAAAATAATTGTATCCTAATGGTACTGACAATACACCCTTGAGATTAAATGGAAGGAGATGTTTCCAGACAATTTTAGTGCAGTACAAATCATCAACAGCTCTTTCATAGTAGAAGAATTGTCTGGAGCTGTGAATTGCTTCTTGGCCTTCAGTTTCTTGAAGGTGCAGTTCTGTGAAGAAGCCTACAAAAGGAAACTCCCCACAAAAATCTGTCATCTGCAGCTTGCCACCAAACACTGATTCTTTGAGCTTGACTTGGAGGCCAATTGCAGTCAACAAGTTTTCCAAACATCTTGGTTCTAGAGATGTCTTTATACTGATTTATCTGGATTTATTACTGTAAAAGATTAAAAAGTACATCAGATAGCATTTGAATTTGTCACCCATACCAGAACCTCGAGGAAGCTAAGGAAATTAGGGAAGTCTATTTACTAATATCATAGTTCCTTTAAAAAATGAAATAAGGAAAAAGAAATAAGGAAACAGAATAAAACACATATGAATATAATTTGAAGGTAGAGTTCACCATTTCCCTTCTTAGCTCTTTAATATACTTCAATTTAACATGTAAGCTAATCACCAGCTGAGGATTATTACAGAATGCTGTCCTGTAGCTGGACAGGTTTGGCTCTAGATCCAGGGGAAGTGTCCAGTTCTTAGCTATTGACGTCTGTGCCCCAAGGTCAACCATCAGAAAGTGTTGTCAGTTGTCATCTTCCTTCCCTTGCCTTTTTAGATCCTCCTAAGTTATCTTCATAAAGAGTCACAAGTTCTGGGACCCTGAGATTATGTCAGAAGAGAGAGATAACCAGGCGGTAACTAAAAATAAGAGTGACTGGAGACCACTACTCTCTGATGGTTAGATGGCACAAGCTATGTTTAGGCATAAGTGAAGAAAATGATGGTAGAATAAAATAGAGTTGTCATACGGTAGATCTTGCATTTTGTGGTTTTGCATTTCTTGGCCTCTTGACATCAAGGCCTTTCCCTTTAATGGATCATTGTCAGTATTGGTTCATGTTTAGGATCAAACTTTTGTGGGCCTGGGAGCCCATCAGATTCCCTTATTTGGTGGGTTGTGAATTGCATTTCACCCAAAAAGGTGATCACATCCCCTGTGATTGCATAAGGAAATGTCTGTCTTGTACACATGCAGAGCAGATGTGGGAAGGTAAGGGCTTTGTACCTGGACATCTTCCTTTTACATGCAGTCAATACAAGATGTTATCAGAGCACTTGGGAAAGGCTGTCTGGGGACAGCCAGTGCCAGCTTGAGCTTTCTCATCGTGGCCAAGTTCTTGGTAATCTTCCATCACAGACTTAGTGTTTTCTTCCCAGGCATCCCTCTAGGGCTTACAAACACGTATCAGGAACATCCCCTTGTCAAAGAGGAACCCTTGTGACTCAAGAGGTGTGCCTAATATTTATTCTTCAGTACAGTGTTGGGAATTACAGTGCAGATTTAAAACTTGAGCAAGAGCAACTTGCCACACCTGAAGTTTGTGCTGAGAGTTACCATCTCTGTTAACCTCCCAGAGGAAAAATATGTATTTCTTCTCACTGGGGTGCTATGGATCTCTGCTTACCCTCTAGGTGGGGAAGGGTAATCTGCATCTGTAGCCATTGGCTCCCTTCTCCTTCTGGACCCTGGAGAGGTAGAGTAATTGCTGTACAGTGTAGCTAGCGTGAACAAAGTATACTGCCTTGTGCCTTTCCTGTTACCTCCCAGGATTCTCGAAAGGCCAACATTTTCTTTGTATATGAGTAATCCCTAGTGAGACCTATCCAAATGGTTGGTATTCCACCACAACTTCCCTATGACTTGGAAACTCTTTTCCCAGTAGGGCCAACTAACAGGCACAGTGATAACGAGTTGCTTTCAAAGGTTCCTATCTGCATGTTGTACAAACCTGTTGGACATACTGGATGTTAGTATCTGGTATCTTCATGACTTGAGCCTAATCCTTAGGTTACCATTAGGTGTACATAACTTTTTTACCTGGTGCGTGGATGACAGACATATGCATTATTCTCAACTGGTAGAGAGAAATTGAAATACCTTCCTGCATCAGGAAAGTCTTATGAGAAGATATTACTTGGTCATCTACTACCTTTTCCTACATTCCCTCATCACCTGAGCTCAGCCTTCCCTGAAGTCTCCTTCTAGCCTCATACCCCATCAAATGGTTACTTGTCAAGTTTTTTTCAAAAACTTGAATATTGTTCATGTATACACATGCTTCATAATCACTTTGCTTGTTTTTTGTGTCCTGTCCAGACACAAAAAGGCTAGGTCTGCTACTGCCAAGAATATATGTCAGGTCAGCTTCTATCTACCTTTAGGTCCATGGTATACAAACTAAAAAATTCTGAATGGAGTGGTGTATAGTTATGGTGGGCATTATATCCTTGCTGAAGCTGGATGTTGGGTTCATTATGAAATAACTACTTTTGGAAATCATGTCCAGGTACAGGAAAGATTAAAAGGCGACTGGAAAGAGCCAGCATTGATTTAGCTAGGACAGATCATGCCTGACCAATCTGACCAGCCTTCCATGAGGAGGTGACTTACTTTATGGATACAGAGAGAACAGTGAACATTGTCTACCTTGACTTTACACAGTTTCTCATATCTTCGTAGACAGATAGGAAAGAGATGGTTTGAATAAGTAGACCACAAGGCTGGTGGCAAATTGCCTGGATTGCTGGGTGTCAGAAGTTTGTCATCAGCAATACAAAGTTCACTTGATGGCTAGCCACTAGTGGTATCTCTCAGGGAACAGTACTGGAGCTAATAGTGTTCAGTGTCTTCATTAAAGACCTGGATAATGGGACAGGAGGACAGAGTGTGCTCTCAACCAGTTCACAGAAGATACCAGTTTGGGAAAAGCAGCTGATATGCTGAAGGGTAGTACTGATACTCAGACCTTGATGGGCTTACAGGAACCTCATGGGGTTCAGCAAAGGCAAGTACAAAGTCCTGCACTTGGGATGGAGTAAACATGTGGCACAGTACAGGGTAGGGATCAACTAACAGGCTAGGGAGGAGCTCTGCTTCCACAGACCTATCTGTCTTAGAGGCAACCATGAAAGAGTAGCATGTCCTTGTGACAAGCAAGATAACCGCATGTTGGGCTGTATTAGGAAGAGCATACCTAACAGCGTAAGGGAAGTGATTCTTCCCTTCTGTTATCCCACTTGTTAAATCACATCTGGAAAGCTATGTCCAGTACAAGAAAGACATACAAACTGGAGGGAGCCCAGTGGAAGGCCACCAATGTAACTGGGAGCTAGAGCACATGCCATAAGGAGAGAGGCTGAGAAAGTAGGTTTCTTTGACCTTAAGAAGGGAAGCATCAAAGGGGATTCTGGTTTTGCCTTCTGCTACCTATAGGAAAGACTGAGCTAGACTGGTCTGAGCTGTGTAGTGGAGAGATGAGATGCAATTGATGGAGTCCACAACAAATGAAATTGCAATTAGCTATATGGGAAAAAGTTACTACCGGGAGGATGTCAAACAGTAGTGGGATCTTCATCCTTGTAGGTAGTTAGAACATATCTTGACAGGGCATTGAGCAAGCTGATCTGACTTTAAAACTGAATCTGTCTTGAAGATAAGCCCTGCTTTGAGTAGGTGATGGCACCTCTTGCCAAGGCTCATCCTGTGGTCCTTATCTGACACCATGTGGAACTTAGTGTTCTCTTGTGATTTTCAGCTGGTTTTGGGGCCAGCAGAAGGCAACTCAGTATGGGAGGTGTGCAGTGACTGTGGAAACTCTTCTGGTCCCTAATCTTGTATCTCCAGACAAAGGATCCCTAGATAGGATCTGATAACTCTTTTTGCATGATTTCCCATTCCACTTTCCTCCTTGTAAAGCTTTGACCTTTCATCAAAAGTATAGAGGGTTCAGAGAAAGCTGAGAAGGCTCAATAAGACTATGGAACAGTTTGAGAATAACACCAGCTGAGGACACTAGTATCCTTTAGCTTGCAAAAAAACACCTTACAGGAGGTACAGTAGAGGTCTGTAAAATCCCCAATGGCTTGCAAAGTTAAATGCACGTGTTACAGAAGACATGGCAGAAAGGAACAAAAATTGTTTTGACTGTGTCCTTGATGGCTTGAAGGAATTCTGAGAATAAGACAGCTGAACTTCTAATTTTAGTTTGTGGTTTCTTAATTCAGATTGCTTCAGTATCAAAGGAATGGAAGGTGGCAGAAGCAGTACTAGTTTTTAAATAGCTTCAGAAGATACCAGTCCCTGACACTGACGTGTACATCACAAAAAATCAGAAACTCTGACGAAGACCAGAATTAGTGGACACATGGGTGAGGATGATCTAATGAGAAGTCAACATGAATTTTATAAGGGCATCTGTCTACAAATGTATACAGTTCTTGGAAGGAGTCCTTGAGGATGTGGGGCTACTAATTTCTAAAAAAACATTTGACAGTAATCCTTGCCAAAGCAGCAGTCAGAAAGCAAATATAATCCTAAGAATAATGAGTAATGTTAGAGAGTAAACAGAAAATATCCTTATACTACCATATAAAACTTTGTGAAGCATACTCTTAAATAGTGTCTGTAGTTCCATCCGCGCATCTCAAAAGGGCTATCTTGAAATAAGAGGAGTTATGGGGAAGGGTAACAAGGAGGCTAGAGACAGATTCACTTCCAGATATGGCAAGACTAATTAGACTAGGACAGTACACTCGGGGGGGCGGAGAAGAGAGAGAGAACTGACAGGTACAAGAAACCTTTAAAATCAAAGGTAGAATGGCAAGAAGTGAATAGAAAATGATTGTTTTCCACTGCTTCTGATAAGAAAATGAGGAACTGCCAGATGATGTTAGCAGATGACAGGTTTGAATGAGCAAAGAAGATAGTTCCTATAATTGGTGCATTCTTTTCCATAAGGTAGGTGTAGTCCAAAAGTTTATGTATTCAATAAATAATTAGGCAAATTTGTGAAAAAACATCCAAGGTTACTAAATACCAGAAATGCATTTACTAAAAGCATGACTGTGACCCTTTAGTTACGTTCTGTTTTGAGCAAGAAATTCCCTGCCAACAGCAGCAGCAGCACAACTCCAGTTCCTGTCAGAGGTGAAAGGGGACATTGTGACATGAGGCTAACAAGCAGAAACAAAATCCTATCATATTAAACTGTCACAATGGTAAAATGACTTTCAGATCAAAGAAGCTGCTACTGCTGCCATGTCGTGTCCACTTTCTGGAGAGGTGTTACCTGTTCCTTGGTCTGACCGACAGTCAACTGTGGGAATTCTTCTAATCCAACAAAATGCCACTGCAGGAGTGGGCATACCTAATTCTAGGATTTTAGGTCACTGTCCTGGTTTCACTGGGATGGAACCAGCCCTGCCATGGTCTGCAGGCCATTAGCAGTTTGGAGTCAGCTAGGACAGCTGACCTGAGCTGGCTACAGGTGTATCCCAGACCATAAACATCGTACTCAGTAAAAAGGGGGAAGTTTCCTGAGGATAGAAGGGTCTTCTGCTTGGGCTCCCACACTCACAAAAAAAAAAAAAGAGAAATACGACTCGACTGAAAGCTGCAAATAGACGTTTTACAGTATTTTGGTAGAATGTAGTAGGAAATGACAGACTCTCCTGGCCTTCTGATCATGAACTGGAATATCAAGGCAAACAAACAGGGCATTTGTTCATGTTAATTTAGTTCTAACTCTATGCCATAAGCCAAATGTATTTGTTACCATATTCTCTCTCTGTATAGACTTTAGGCTGAATCCTCTCCGTTCTGCATTCATTTAGGTGAAAAATTTTATTAGACATGCAGGACCTCACATATGACTCTGCTGGCCTTTACCATCCCATTTCCCTTTGACAGCAGAACATCAGATTTCCGTGGGTAACACACTGATGCACAGAGCACTGTTGCCAGTAGTTTCATTCTCTTCTAAAGAATATCTATTCTTAGAAAAAGGCAAGCTTAAAACATGTCAGCATGAGCATTTGTACCTGCCATTTTACAAAGAGAATTGTATCATCCCTTTCACAGTTTCATTTGTTTCCACAGCCCAATGTGGCAGGCAACGTTGTACATAAGCTTATCACAGGGCTCCTTGCAAAGCTGTATTTGAGTCAGACACCTCAATGAGTCTGCATCCTAGGAATGTGTTTGCCTTTTGTGTTTACACCTTCTGGTAGCCCTAGAACTCTAAAAATCAAATGTACTATTCTGCATATGTCTAATCTCCAGGAAAGATGTGCAGGAGTTACAGCTCTAGAGTTAGAGTAACAAGACAACTGTAAGATTTCATCAAATCAGTGTCCAAGTGTTGCATGCCCTTCTTTAGTAGATTTAGAGAAATTTCAGTTAGCAAGCAAAAACTGGCCTGAGAAACAACTGGTATGATTTTATGACATTTGCTTTTCTTTCTTGGTACCTTTCATAGGCAACATGGAGATTATAAACCACACTTGGTCTTTATGCTCATATGTCATACTTTTTTTGAGCGTGCCACCTGTAGCTACTTAACATAAATTGTTTTTTTATAAATTTATTCCAGCTAATCATGTCCGTTTTCGAGAATAGCATGAAAGAAAGAGGCATCACTGAAAATGAAGCCTTTGACTGGGAGAAGGCTGGCACAGATATCTTGTTGTCCACTAGCACCTCTACTCCACCACAGCAAAACACCAGGCAAACAGCAGCCATGTTTGGGTAAGTATTGTAGTTGTGCCAGTCAAACTACAGACATCCTCAATAACAACCTCAGTAAAAGTTCATTTTTGAAAGATTTCAAGGCCATTATGATCCTGGGAAGTTGGATATGCATGGCAGCCACTACTTTATTTGACTTATATCTAAAGTGGTGGAACCCAGTTTCAGACCCTTGCTGTCCTAAAAACACATTTTCTCCTGGGAATATGTGTGTGGATTGGAGTGCACATTAAGCGATGTCTGGAGGCCTTGGCCAAGATCGATGGAGCCCCTATACTTGTATATTTTGCATATTATATGGCACACATGGCTGGAGCTTCTGTGAGAGCACCTACTGTGACACAGTTGTTGCCTTGTTGCAGGGTGGATTTGGGGTAGTGAATTGAACACATCAGGGTGCATGCACTGGTCATGACTAGAACACATCTCCTTGACCTTTACAGAGTGTTTCGTGTGCTGGTACTCATGAGCTTCGTGCTCAGAGATGGAAACCTAGCAATACCCTAACAGCCACTAAGGAGTTTTGTGGGGCAGCGTGATAGGCCTTCTTCTTTACATACTAATAATTTTACCTTTCTTATTGTCTCTCCGTAGGGTGGTTAATGTCACTCCAGTACCTGGGGACTTGCTTCGTGAGAACACTGAAGATGTCCTACAGGGTGAACATCTGAGTGATCAAGAGAATGCTCCTCCCATCCTGTCAGGCCGGCCAGCAGAAGGTCTTGGTCAGACTCCAAACACTGCTTTCAACGAGGCTGAAGTTTGGGAAGAGACAGATGTGAATCGCAACAAACTCAGGATCAGCATCAGCAAAGTAAAGAACATTTATTTATCTCCTGTGGCTGCTGGATTTAGGGCAGTGGATTTATATATAGACTGCTAGAAGCTGCCCAGGTGCCCTGACGTGGCATAATGCAGTCCAAAAAGCTCTGTGAATATGGGAAATTACGAACAGTTTTTTCACAGAGCAAAAGCCATTGGGATTAATTTGGATCTTTATGCAAATGACATTTTTTGGGCCAATAAAACTACAGAGAATCTTTTGTATAATCATTAAATCATTATCCAGGGTGTTGATACTTCAAGCAATGGAATTCTAGACCTTGCATAGATGATACAGTATTAGAACTATCCCAGGTTTGATAATTATAAACCAAAATTTTATTGTGTCCTAGCCTCTTGGGTAAATAAATTTAATCATAGATGTCTTCATAAGCCATATTTTCTACATCCCTAATCATTACTAATTTTTCTCTTCCAATTTTTAAACTTTCTAAGGGTAGCACAATCTATATAAAGCATCTAATGATGGCTTCACCCCTCTGAAGAGTGAGAGAAACTGTCACTTAATAGTCTCAAATTGTTGCATTTCAAGATCATATTAGAACTTCTGGCTTGCAAAAAGTGTATATTTCAGTTGGGTTTTCCTCATAATCCCTAAGGTGTTTCTCAGTCCTTTCTTGTAAATGTTACCTAATCTCTTGGAGACATCCCTGTTGAACAGTGATTCATAGTAAATGTTAAGTATGAGAATCTACCACTTTGTTTATTAGATCAACTTATATATTGTAAGTAAATTAGTATTTAGTGTGTTGATATCAATTCTTAATTAAAAATCATAATGTTACATGGCATGACATCAGATACAAACAGAATCTGTTAGCAGAGAAACTTCATTGGGCTTAAATATTACCAGGGCATATCAGATTAACTCCACAGGCCTGTCTTTATTGGACATTTGTGGACTAGCATGTTGAATCTACCAGTTTTCTAGGTCTGACCAGAATTCACTTCAGTCTCTACTTGGTACAAGTTTTCTCCTTCTCTCAGCCCTGTAGATATGTCTCCTACCTTTAGTCATATTAGAAAACATTATTCATGGACAAGAAATAATCTCATCCAACTTGCTTAAAATTCTCCAGTGCAAATAGTTGGGATCAACATGTTATCTGTATGGAACATTACCAGTGACATTCCCCAATAACAAGAATTATAAACCAAATTCAAATCGCTTCTTCATTTCTCACTGGTAAACTGTATGCATTTCCATAAGATCTCATTTGAAGGCACATGAAATAAGAAAAGCCTGGTAGAGGTGGGCAGTTCTGAGTCCACCAAAAAAAAAAAAAAAAAAGAGTTATTACAAAAAAATCTTGGTAACTCCTATGTGTTTTTCTGTTCCTTTGAACCACCAGGTGCCTTGATGCTCTTCAGTCAGATTGAGATGTGCACAAGGGAGTCCTAAATGTCCTTTCTGCATGCTCGTTGTACATCATGTCTTAGGCGTTGTCATTCAGAAACCCTCTCATAACAGCAGCTAGAGGCAGGAGAGGTTTCTACAAGATCCACAGCATGACCAGGTGACTCTCCTGCTGAGATATGTGCTATTTCTTGTCAGTTTACTGGCAAAGGAGCTTAGAGAGTTAGCACAGCAATGAGCACTTCAGTTCTGGCAAGCTCTGTAGCTACACAGCAGTCTGAAATAGAGCCCTGGGCATCACACTCTCCAGAGCTAAAGAGCTCTATCCTTTCTCTCTGTGAGGGTTGTTATCTTTAACCTGACTCTTGCTTGTCCTTCCGCTCTGCTAGGCTTATTATCTTTAGTCTGACTGTTCTCAGAGAGAATTTAAGTTGCAGTCACCACATGGAGGAAAAAAAAGGAGGCTTCAGATTTGATATGTAAGGCCGCAGCTTCACCTTTGCTTGTCATCTCAGTCATCCCTTGTGTCTTTCAGAACCACAAGGGCAGCTGGTGTATAAAACACCCTTCTGCTATTCACAGCTTCACTATCCTTTCAGCTTCCAGTCTTGTAGCACTAGGATTAACTCTGGCTTTCCCTGTCTTGCTCTTTGTATCTAGGTAATGACTAGATCTTGACATGTTTTTTTATCTGCCCAGTACCTCTCTCTCTACAGTCATCATTATTTCTCTGTTCACACAATTCAGATCTCCTTCTGTCCCACTTCTCCCATTTCTCTGCTAAGAACAGTTCTCCTGCTTACCATCAGTGGCCTTTCTAAATCTTCCTTCTGGTTTTCCTTCCTCCACTGGATCAAAATTCTCATTCTGTGTCTTTTCAGAAGCTTCTTGCTTCTCTCCCACACTCTTCCTCAATTCTCTGCTCTTGGATCTTACCAATTTGCCTGTTATCCTACAGTTACATCAGCACTTTGCTCCTTTCACAAATGCATTTGACCTTCCTTTGTCTCTAACCTTCTCCTGGCCTCAATGGATTACTATCATCATCTATTCTGCTTTTCTTGTAATGCCTGAAAGTTCTCCACTCTCCTTAGCTGCAAAGGCTCCCTAGTTATGCATTCCAAAGCCAGGCTGAACAGTTTAGATCTGATTTATGGACACTGGCTGTCTTGCTGTATGCATAGTACACACACAAAGGCAACTATTTCAATCGGCAGCATTTTACTGAGAAGGCTGCTTGCATTCAGAGCCTCTGGCGTTAATAGAGGACAAGTGGATGTAGGGCACGTTGCAGAGAAAACACTCTCCATACTAGGAGCTTGCACTGGCACCTCAATGCACATCCCCTCATGGAGGCAGGCTGTAGCAGTGATTGTTGCATGGTTGGCAGCAAAGCAGGGTTGAATGCAAATCCTAGACTGGTGCTTTAGCCCTTGGACCATTCTGCCTTTATGCTTTTGCTTAAGCAGGTCTTCTCTTCCAAGAGGAAGCAGCGCAGTGTAAGTCAAGAGGCATCTGTGTTAGTCACCTACTTTTGCTCCTTTGTCTGCTGCTAAATTAAAAATTAAAAAAATCAAATTCACTAAGGCCATATGAAAACAAATATATACTGGTAGAGTGTGAACACTCAGTGCTTGCAAGTGTCCTTGAGCATGTTCAGGTCCCTGCATGACTTGGGTCTATGGGAAGCTCGCTCAGATGTGGTTGAATATATGTCCCAGAGGACTTTGACGACAAAATAACAACAACCACACAAAAACAAACAAAAAAATAAAATCAGGGAATCAGGAGATGTCTTAGTCATATCAAGTTCAGCAGAAGTAAAAGTATCTACATTACAATATAATGCATGGACCCTGCACAGAATATTTATAAACAAGGGGTCTTAGACATCTTGCATAAGCAGTTAGGGTTTGTGTATGCAGTAGGTTAGCCCATGATAACTGCTTTGGATCAACTATTCAGAGTAATTGGAATGTTTTAGCTACCTTGTAAAGATATTTAAATATTTGAATTGATTTAAAATCCATACCTTGTTTTAATACTAGATAATTGCCAGGGCATATGGGCCCTTGTGTTCCTTCAAAAATTGCTCAGGTAGATTGTGAAAACGCAGCTGAATCTCTACCCTGGAAGAAAGCACAGAGCAACAGTGAAGGATGGGAAATCAATGTCTTTGGTCAGATTTTGAGGTTCTCTGTGTTTATCCCCTACAGACTCAGTGCATGGTGGAAGAGGAGCAGAGAAATGGTGTCTGCCCCAGTTCCCCCGTCCGAGTGCCTCCGGAGTCCCCAACCGCACAAGTGCGCTCCCTAAGATACCGCCGTGTGAACAGCCCTGAGTCAGAACGCCTCTCCACTGCTGATGGCAAAGCAGATCTACATGAAAGAAGGTTTGCTCACCCTCTGTAGCCTCCTACTGCTTTTAGCAGTGTCTTGAAGGATTGACTGTTGAGACCAACCTAATCATTAGACCAGCAGGCACTGGAAGTTCATTTCTGGGTGGAGGTATTTGTGGGTTTTATGATTAACTCATGTATGTTAAGAATCAGTGGAAATTGTTCTCATCCTGTCCCTGGATGGGAAGAACTCTACAGATGGAAAGAGTGACATTTGTCGGAGGGAAGGCAAAGCATCGGATCAGAGATAATGTAAACAGTCACAAAGCTTTTGGCTGGCCTGAGGTGGAAGGGAAGAATAGATCTTGTTAGCACGCATACAGGGATGCATGCTTCATTATTGAATTATTGTTTATGAATAGCAATACTAGTACTCGTTTTGCAGCGTATAGCATTGCTCCTGTTTGCCTGTGAAACGTACACCCTGTGCCCTGATTTTTAGGGTAATGGGAATACCTTCTCTCAGATCCACAGCAAAGAAATAAACAAAAAAAAACCCCAATAATAATAAAACTAGTGAAAAGATGCCTTTTAAAGTATTGTGTGTAGGAGGACGCATGTTACGAGACATAAGCCCTTGGTGCTCATAACCCCCTTCATATCCTTTGCTGTCTTCCTCTTTGCATTGAAAATCAGGGCATGGACTGTGGTTACAGGATGTACTGGCTCCTCTAAAAGAGTTTGGAGAGAGACAGGCCTTCTTCTCAGAGAAAGTCTGACACACTTCAGCTAAGAGGAACAGTCGCAAGGAGACAGTAGCTGGAAATTAAGGAGAATCAAAGAGGACTAGAGAGAGGAAGAGCCTCTAGCACAACCCCCAGTTTGTTAGGTACTGTTTTATTCAGGGTGACTGGGGGAAGCTGTATTGCTTCTCTGTAGTGCAGGAAAGATTGTTTGTGTTGCTATTAATAATTTAGGGTTAGAATAATAAATCTTGGGTCTTGCTACCTCTTCCTGCTAAGAAGAAAGGCTCTTTAAAATAGGACAGGAAAAAAGCCATTTATAACAGTCATCATCACTAGTCCTGTATAGTCACTAAATGCTTTTAACTCCCTTATTTCTCCCACCCTTCCTTGTCCTCTCAGTATCATACTAACTTAATATAGAAAATGTGTATTATCTAAAATGCATCCCTTTCTCCTGCCTCCTTACCTCAGCTCCTGGTTTAAAAGATCTTTTTTAATTTTTCAAGTAGCCTGCACCAAGTATGGTCCAAATACAATTCCACTCTGCCACAATCTTCCCTTTATTCTGTTGTCATCTTTTCACAATACAGACCTGACAGCACTGGGAAATTCTTCTGGCTTTCTGGATTAAGTTCTTCCACTCCATGAGTCTCTCCTCTGCTGGGGAATGGATGAAAACATTGGCTAACTCCAGAGTTCCTTTTATTTTTTTACCAAGAGCTCTTTAAAATCCAGTTCTTCACACAAAGAGTGTAGACCATTTTTCATTCTTACTTTGCATACTTAGTGTTCCCTACTCACAATAATGTATTTTTAAGACTTTAACAAATACAGCCTTCTCTCAGATTCATCAGATGGCTTTTGCTTTGGTTTTGCTCACATCTTTCTCTACATCAACCTTTGATTCATATCCTTCTCCAATTCCCCTTTCGTCATTAAAAAAAATATATATATATAAAATTTCTGCTTGTAATTCTTTCCATCTCAGCTCTGACTTTCCACCTTGTTAAACATACTCAGTTTTGCTTAGAAGCCCTCCCCAAATGGTCAGTCATTTCTCTATTTCCCCTTGTGCTTTCTCACACATGGAAGGCTTTTCCCAGAAGAGTCTGCAAGGTTCCTGTATGGTCTTTGTTGAAATCCTTTTGTAAAACACACTGCAGCTGTCTTTTTCTGGACAGCAGACACTCTGTCTTTGCGCAGCAAGCTGCTAGTCTCTGTGGAAGACAGAGAAGCAATGCAAGCAGCTGGTGCAAGCCAAATTAACACCATGGAGCCAAAAGACAGAAGTGCCACTGGCTTTTCCAGCTGAGATGCTGCCAGGACCACTGGGGGGCAGGGAGATTCCAAGGCCCATTTAAAAGGTATTTCTGCATGGCTGCAGAAGCTGCTGCTATGTTCAGTGGAGCCACTGAATGTTATATTACCCTTTGTAAAAAGATACTTGCCATATTTCTTTCCTGCTCCTCTGAAGTATTTTGGGATCATCTGTGCACAAGATTATTCTTGCTGTCTTTGAAGAGCTCAGGTGGCCACCTTAGAGACCTCTGTGGCCACCACAGAGATAGAACAGTGCAGCTGAAGAGGTTATAGTAGTCAGTCAGAGACACCATTAAGTCAGACAGTAGATTTAGGATTATGGAGTGTTTTGGTTTGTTTTTCACAAACCAGTAAAATTTACCAAAGTGGAAAGAGTATATTTGTTCTATGGGGGAAGATTAATTATCATCCTGTCATCAACAAGGAAGAGAGATGCTGAATTGGCTGCCTTAATGAAGCACTTTAGGGGGAACATCTTTATGCCATTGTAGGTTTTCAAGAAATATTTTTGCTTAATCCTGTCTTTCTGAAGCATACCAAGAAATGAGTGAGATGGAATATACAGGTTTTCTGTCAACTCTTATAATTCATAACTTTAACCACAAACATGATGTATTTTTTTAATGGCTTCATGTTCTGTCTTTAGGTCTCGAATGGATTTACCTGGATCTCCATCACGGCTTGTATGCTCCTCCCAGCCAGCCCAGATGCTGTCCATTGATACTGGCCAGGCTGACCGGCAGGCAAGTGGTAGGATGGATGTGTCTGCTTCAGTTGAACATGAAGCCCTCAGCAATGCTTTCCGCTCAGTGCCACTCGCAGAAGAGGAGGACTTTGATAGCAAGGAGTGGGTTATTATTGATAAGGAGACAGAGCTGAAGGACTTTCACCCAGGTGCTGAGCCAAGCACCTCTGGAACCACAGATGAGGAGCCTGAGGAACTAAGACCTATTGAAGAGGGTGAGGAGAGAAGGCGCTTGGGGGCAGATGCTGCAGTCAGGCCGAAGACGCACGATGGGCGAAGTCGGGGCATGCAGCCTGTGACTGAGGAGGACAGTTCCCACAGACATGAAGGACCTTCTCAAACAGTATCTGACAGTAAACATGAACAGCAGACAGGAAGTCCAGCCCACTCCCCCCTACATTCAGCACCAGCTATCCGACAAAGGAGACGAGAATCTGAACCTACTGGTCCTCAGAGACAGGTAAGATCCCTGGGTCTGTATTTTTTTGCCTAGCATAGCATCTCAGGAAACCTCAGCTGTGCTGGCTGAAGAAGTCTGTGATTCCAAGCGTGGATGCTTTTGTGAAACTCTGACAGTGCTTGCAATGTTGTGAGCACCTTAGAAGTGCTCCCTGTAGCTAGTAACATTGTCCCCTACTGAGGACACACTGTTACCAAGATCTCTCAGCCGTTTTGGCACAGGGACAAGAGGAACACAGTTGTGGTCGTGGGTATCTTTAAAGAGTTCTGTTATTGCTATCCCACACTGTTCTGTTACCAACCACTTAGCTGTATGGAGGTGTCACTAGCAAATCTTCTCTGAACAGTTTCTCAGCAGCAACAGCAGTGTATAGCAAGAGAATGCCCTCTAATCTAATCACACATTAGCACTGGGCAGGCCTGCAGCTATGCAAATCATAAAATAACTCCCTGAAATTAAACTCTCTTCTAAATACCTCATAAAAAGCTCAGAGTAACCAGCACATACATCCTATCAAGCTTACTTCAATGACTGGCATTGTTGTTACCAAGTATTTACACACAAAAATGTTCTTTACTTACTGTATTTTTTTCCAGATAGTTGTAGAGGGCTTTTTTTTTTTCCTTTTGGTTTTGCTTTTTTCTGTGGTCCTCTGAAGATATAAAAAAGTTCAAGTTTTAGTGGGAGGTAATTTATTAGATGACCTGAAAAAACATGATATACAGAGTTCTTTTGTCATATCTAATCTTAATTTCTCAGACATTCAGAAGAAGGCTGTCCCAGAGTGTTCACTACAAGAGACAATAAAATTGTTCTCCTGAGGGCTTTTTGTATTTGTATGTTAATGAAAAAATCTCTCTTGCATGTGGGATCCATAAATGCAGCAAAGAGCAGTCAAGACTTCAGTCATGTACACAGCGATAGCCTCCTAAGGCAGGCATTTGTGCAGTCTGCTTATTCCCCTCTAGAAGATGGCAACTCCATCTCCTCCTTCCTCTGGAGCTAATTCTCTAAGAGAGAGCTCACCAGACTGGAGCATTTTAAAAGAACATACTTCCATTCAGGCCTTGCTAGATTCTTCTCTTCTCTGGATTCTGGAGAGGTGCAAGAGAAAAAGGACTGTTAGTTTTGTCAGGAAAACATGAGTGATATATGCAACTGTATAAAAAGAATCAACCCAGATCCTTGCCTGTCAGGCAAGGTGTTCCTTGCCAAGGTACACGAGGCTGCAGCATTTACAGGAAGGATAGAAATACAGACAGCAGGCACTAGGAGACTGTCCTGCCAAGCATGAAATAGTAGCAGTACCTGCTCCTCATGGAGACTGTGTCTGGTTGCAGGGTTCCTAGGTGGAGGTGTTCGTTGTAAAAAGTCAATACATTGAATGCCCCAGATACCTAGAGATTGCATAGGCAAGATTGTCAGAGTTGGAAAGGTCTGTATCTGAATTTGCTCTGTCTGTATAATTACTAGGCTGATCAGTGCAAGGTCTGCAAGATGCGATGGACATGGCAAGAGCCAGCTAGTAAGACCAGCTGTAAGAACCAGCAGGGACAATTCACCGACACGTTTAGGGTAGTGAAAGAAGGCTGAAGGTGCCTTCTTGGCCACAGCACATAATATTGCTATGTCAAATGACTGGGAGAGTTGGGTATGATGCAGTATGAAGGCTGCTTATCACTGCACAGTAACTTAAAAAGCAAGTTAAAAAGGTAAATTAATGGAATTGTGGGTGATGACTGCTAATATATTAGACAGCCTTGGTTCTCCAGCAGACTGCATTTTTTTGCTTTAATGTTCTGAAACACCCTCTAGTAACTCCTAGGCCTATCTCTGTACATACAGACCAACACTGGACTTCTTTGGCCAGAATTTAGTTGTACTTCCTTTGATGTCCGAACCCTTCCGTTTCCTCTATACACCCACCTTTGCAGCGACACTCATATTTTTCCTTTTGCTGTCACAAAGCCAATTGCTAATTCTCAAAGGGAAAATGACTTGATGCTTGATGGAAAGCAGAAGCCTGTTCTCCTCAGGTACAGCAAAGATGGAGGGGCAGTTGGTTGGGACACTAATAAGAAGTTGACCAAGGACTTAACTAATGAAAATACTGGAAGCCTCACTAGCAATGACAGGTTTCCTGTAGCTCAGGACTGGGCTTCCTCTGGGTTTGATTGTAATGGTGGTTAGACAGTGCGTGTGTGTGTACACGTGTGCGTAAATCTTCCTTATCTTTGAATATGAACTGAGCCTTTAAGATAGGTAAAAATGTCACTTTGAACAGAACCACTACAACTACGGTCATAGGCCTTGTTGTACCAATGTGGGACATCATTCTGGTCTCCTGAAAACTGGTGATCATCCATTGGTGTCAGCAGAGTACTAACTGAAAGCCAATGGGTAATTCCTGATCTAATGCTTTCCTCTACTTCTCTGTTCCCTCCATTACTTATTATTGCCAAAAGTCAGTGACCTCTGGATTATCACAGAATCACAGCCTGGTTGAGGTTGGAAGGAACCTCTGGAGGTCATCTAGTCCCACCCTCTGCTCCAAGATGGATCAACTACAGCAGGTTGCTCAAGACAGTATCCAATCAGAGTATCTCTAGAAAGGAGAAGGCTTCAGGGAGACCTTATTACCTTATTGTGGCCTTCCAGTATCTCAAGGGGGCCTACAAGAAAGCTGGAGAAGGACTTTTTAGGTTGTCGGGAAGTGATAGGACTAGAGGGAATGGATTAAAACTAGAGATAGGTCGATTCAGGTTAGATATTAGGAAGAATTTCTTCACTATGAGGGTGGTGAGACACTGGATCAGGTTGCCCAGAGAGGTGGTGGAAGCCCCATCCTTGGAGGTTTTTAAGACCAGGCTGGATGGGGCTCTGAGCAACCTGCCCTAGTGGGAGGTGTCCCGGCCATTGGCAGGGGGGTTGGAACTAGATGATCTTTAAGGTCCCTTCCAACCCTGACAATTCTATGATTCTGTGACCTCTGAGGATGGAGACCACAACTTCTCTGTGCAACCTGTTCCAGTGTTCAGTCAAAAAAACCTTTTTCTTATGTTTAAGTGTAATTCCCTGTATTTCAATTTCTGCCCATTTCTTCTCATCCTTTTATTGGGCACCATTAGGATGAGTCTGGATCCATATTATTTTTCCCATTTGGTATTTATAAATGTTGATAAGAACCCCCCTGAGCCTTCTTTTCTCCAGATTAAACAGTCCCTGTTCTCTCAGCCTTTCCTCAAATGTGGGGTGCTCCAGTTCCTTCATCTTTGTGACCCTTCACTGGACTATCTCCAGTATGTCCATGTCTCTCTTGTATGGGGCAACCCAGAACTGGAACATGGCACTCCATGTGGCCTCACCAGTGCTGTGTAGAGGGGAAGGACTACCTCACTCAGTCTGCTGGTAGCACTCCTCCTAATGCAACCCAGGAGGCTGTTGGCTCTTTTTGATACAAAGACACCTTGCTGAAATGTGTTCATCTGAGTGTCTACCAGGACCTCCAGGTACTTCTCTATCAAACTGCTTTCCAGACAGCTGGCCCCCAGCATGTACTGTTCCTCTCCAGGTGCAGGACTTTGCACTTCCCATTGTTGAACTTAATTAAATTTATTTTTGCCCATTTCGCAAGCACATCTGGGCACCTCTGAATATCAGCACAACCATTTGGTGCGTCAGTGACTCCTCACAGTTTTGTATCATCTGTGAACCTGCTGAGGGTACACTTTGTCCCACCATCCAGGTCATCAATGAAGTTGTTAGAACAGCAGTGGTCCCAGTATCGGCCTCTGCCTACACCACTAGTGAGTGCCCTTCAGCTGAACTTATGTTTTCCTAAGCACAATGTTTTGAATCCAGCAGCTCAGCTAGTTTTCAGTCCAATTCACTGTCTGCTACTCTGGTCCATAGTTCATCACTTTGTTTATGAGGATGTTATGGGAGACAGTGTCAAAAACCTTACTGAAGTCAAGATAAACAACCTCCCACCCAATCAACTCATCACAGAAAGCTATCAGGTTAATCAGGCGTGACTTCACCTTCATATATCCATGCTGACCTCTCTCAGTCACCTTCTTCTTCTTCATGTGTTTGGAAATGACTTCCAGGAGCATTTGCTTCATGCCCTTTCCGGACTGACCAGCCTGTAGTTCACTGGGTTATCCTCATTTAGAGCTCATATGTTTGTTCAAATATATGAATCTGTTGGAAGAAAGATATTGTAGTGCAAGTGTGAGGGATGGTGGTGTCTTCATGAAGCTGTGTGTAAGAGGGAGCACAGTACGAACAGATGCTGAATTGCATCAGATGGGGAATTCAATATAGAAGAGGCTCTGAATAGCCTGATTGATAGAATTTCTGACCCAAATATTCTCACGTATTAGATATCTCCCAGATTCAGCTGACAAGAAGACAGCTGCAGTGGAGCAAAGACCTCATGGGAAGCCCTGGTATAGAGGGAGAACAGGTCTGTCACGAAACTATGTCCCATTCAAGCCCTTCTGTCTGTGCACCGCTCAGTGCAGCACTAAGCACCCAGCTTAACAAAGTTTTTAATGTATGCATTTCAGGAATGTACTAATAAATCTCTTCTTATTTTCATGCACTAATGTGCAGCTAAAGCTATAGAAATAGTTAAAAATCGGGGGAGGGGAAAGATTGCACTTCTGTTTACATGTTAACCCTGAGGTAGGATTCCTGGTATAGTGGGAAATCATTTACCACCTAGTGAGAAACGTTTGCTAGTGATGGCTAGTCACACCTATCAATGTAATTTAAAAATGAGTGAAGTTCTTATATATGCTGAGTAAATTCACTGACACTTGACAGAAATGGCAACTTACTGCCGCCTTCTGCACTGGAAAGAAATACAAATGTTCATACATGTATGAGTTTTAGCAGTTACTTCTGACCATCGGTCTGTGCTCATAGATATTTCTGACTCTGACTCTCCCTTGCTGCTAGTGCACTTGGCAACATACAGAATGTTTTGAGACTTGCCTGCCTAAAACATACCTGTCCAAATGATGTCACATCTAAAAAGCAGAAGAAAAGTGAAGGAGTAGTGAGAGATCATATTAACTCTTCCTTAGCTATTCTTGGATATATTCTGTAGCGTTCAGACGACGTTTTGCTTATGCTGTGTCTTACAGTTCCATGTCCCAGAGACAAGCATTCATCTTTAGAAAAGGTCTCAATGTGAAGAGGCACTGTTGTATTTCCTCACCAACTTAGCTGGGTAGTTAAAGTCACTCTTAGAAAAAATTTCCCTTGGTGCTATATTAGGCCTCTTTTCTCCCACAGACAGCCTTGCACAGCCAAGAGAATGCCACAAACAGACTTAGTTAAAGTTGTCCATGTCTTGACCCTGAGAGGGCAGCAGCTTACAAGCCCTTCCCAGACATACTCTACCATTGGCATCTTTGCTGAGAGGTCCTGCAAGGATGCTCAGCACGAAGACCTGTGTTGGTAATACTGTGGATAGGACAGGAGCGGTCAGAAGCACATTGCACAGGCTGCCTGGGCCAGCTTGACCTGTGAGTCCAACTTTACCTATAATCACTGGTTTTCTTCAGTAAAAAACTCTACTGAGACCCTCAGTGAGTCAAGAAAATATTCTCTGTTCTAGTGCTGAGTCCACCCATTCCCCCTGTGTTCCTTGAACTTCTTCATTGCCTCATCTAAGGGATGCTATAGTTGAGACATTGCCTGATACTGTTGGGAGCAGCACAGCTGGTTAGGGAATGACCACTTCAGTTACCCCAGTATGCTGCTCTCTTCCTCCATTGATTTGAGTTGGTGATAATTATTCCTTGGAAAGGGACACAGAGGCACAGGAGAGAGCTGCCTCACAAGGACAGGGCTCAAGCATTTTGGATGTCCTGTCTCTGGTTCATGTGGCACAGAGCCCTGGGTTGCCCCGGGTCTTTTACTTTGCCTGGCTCTCTTTCATTTGCACTGAGGATTGAAAGCTGAGCAAGGCTTTCTCTGGGTTATATTCTGGGCCTGGTGGCCTATGTGGCCCCAGACACTGGAGCAGTGAGAATAGAAAGCCTTGTGATTCCCAGTGACTGTAAACAGCCGGAGGACAGAAACTGTAACTTTACTGGCTCTGAGGCAGGAGGGAAAAGAGGGGCTGCAATAATTGATCAATGGGTAGAAGCAAAACACAATGGTCTTAAAACACTTAGGTTTATAACCTTGGGTGGAAGGGGTAGGCTGGGGGAAGAAGGCAGCAGAAAAAATGAGATATGAAAAGGCACTGTGTCTTGTTTTCCTTTCCTTTCTGTGGCATCATCTGTGGGCTGCTCTGAGGGGACCTGAAGGACTATTTCTCAGTAGTGAGAAATATTCATTTGCAGAAGAATAGGAAGAGTCTCATTGCCCCTCACTGTAATTCCCATTGAGCTGTGTTTGGTGCCTGTTGTAGATAGAATCAGAGAATAGAATAATTTTGGTTGGAAGAGACCTTTGAGATCACAGAGTCTGACCATTAACCTAGCACTGCCAGGTCACCACTAAAGCACCACATCTATGCATCTTTTAAATACCTTCAAGGCTGGTGACTCCACCACTTCCCTGGGTAGCTTGTTCCAGTGCCTTGCAACCTTTTCTGTGACAAAACTTTCCTAGTATCCAGTTTAGACCTCCCCTGGCTCAATTTGGAACATTTCCATTTGTCCTGTTACTTGTTCCTTAGGAGAACAGACCAATGCCCACCTTGCTACAACCTTCTTTCAGGAGCAATAAGGTCTCTCCTCAGCCTCCTCCTCTCCAGAAAAACAACCCCAGCTCCCTCAGCCAGTCCTCATAAGGCTCATTCTCTAGACCCTTCACCAGTTTCATTGCCCTTCTTTGGACACATTCCAGCAATGATGATGTGATTCTTTGATGTTCAACTCCTCCAACTTCCCTCCATCAGCTGGCAAGCTCTTCTCATGTGGAGGGTCCCTGTCCATCCATGTGTTAGAAATATGGGATTAACAAAATGGTGATCCTATAGGAGAAGTAATGCTCACATATGCTCATTAAATATATATGGGTCATAACAAGGAAAACCGTAAGCTCAATAGAAAATCCTAATTATAGTTTATATCTTTAAAACATATTGATCTCTATCAACATCACATTTTCTGGCATTTCACAAGAGAGGTGTCATACTGCTGTCCAGAGCAGAACAGGCCTGATGGAAGCTGGTCCAGCCTGACTGCGGCCAAGGGCAAAGGGATAACAGGGTGCAGTACCTCCAGCACTGACTGTGTAATTTGAGCATTAGAGCATCAGTGAAGAAAAGTGGCTTGTCTGTAAATTCAGCTTCAGCCAGGAGAAGGCAATACCTAAGGGTACTTGCTGGTGGGGTGTTGCAATTTGCTTCATCATGGCCTGGGCAAGGCCCTCAGTCCTGTGCTGTAGAGGAGGTCCAGCTGGGTAGTTGGAGTGATCCTTTTTGATCTAAGAAGCCTTTCCCATGTTGGGATGATATATACATTGGAAATCATACAATATGCTGAGCTCAAGCATAGAGCAAAAAGTAATAAGAGTTCCAGGATAATTAATTGTGCAGCCTACAAACAGTACAGCCAGGACTGAACTTCTGCACCATCTAGGCAAAGAAGAGGTGGTTGTCTTTATAAGAAATTAGAGCTGCTGTCTAGAATTTCTTTGTCTCTTTCACTTATTCTGTATGACAGCATTGCATTATTATTACTATCTGAGAGTCTGAGCTATACAGTGACATGCAGAACCTTTAGGACTTGCTTTTCATATTTAAATGTCCACCATAAGCAGAGTAGTTCTCAGAAACTTAAAAGATACCTGCCTCAAGGCACTACAAAGATACTGAAGGTGACAGGAAAGAGATAAGACTGGATGAAGTTCAGCTCTTTTTCTTATATCATTTGCAAGGACAACATCTCTAGTAAGGTAAGGAGATCAGTGTTGGCTTAAGAAAACACAATATTGCCTTTTCACATTTCCCAATTACATTCTGAAACCTGCAGAGACTTCCTGAAGATACACAGCACAAGGAAGGGAACGGATTTTTAAGGAAAAATGTAACTCTAAGAAAAACAGTCTGGTCTTGGAAACTGGATTGCTGGCCCTTGTGAAAGTGCTAATTTCATAGCAGAGGTAGAAAGGGGAGGAAGGGCTTGTCAAGGTGTAGAATCTGAAGTCATTCTTCTTGTAATGCCTCTCTTTTCTATTCAGTGTGTAAAGGGAAGGTAGGGACTGTGATTTCATCCTGGCACAAGCTGTCCTCTGTGAGTATACTTTCTTCCCCCTCCTGGCCATCATAGGATCACAGAAGCAGAAAAGGGACCTAAGACTGCATCATGTCCTCCCATGGCTCTGTGTTTTGAATTTCTCACTGAAAGGATAATTATACTCTGCCTGCCTTTCCAGATGCTGCCTGTCCTCCGATTACCAAAACTAGAAGCATTAACACTCCCCCTGCAGATACTTGATATAAAAGTGTATTGGGAGGCCAAAAGTGGAAGTGTGAGCAAAAGAAAGTCCACTAACAGCCCCCCAAATTGTCTTTGCAAATCCTTGGAGTGGGTTTTTGTAAGTCTTGTTGAAAAGAGCCCCTGAGAATCCCTCACTTTTAAATACATATAATCATTTTAGCACCAGGTGTTTCACCTTTTCTCGTACACGTAGTTTCCAAGTCTGTTCAGAGCTTGACTGTTACCTATATGCAATACATATGAATAGTCTAATGACATGTCAGGATGAGTCATGCCAGAGGAACAGAGAGGTGAGGCGTGTGGCCTGAAGAGCCAGAGGAGGGGACTGATTTAGCTGAGCCTGACACTGCTGGTGTCACTCATGTCTGTGTGTGGCTGGGGAGAGCATGGCAGGCCCCCCTTTAATGGCAAGCTCCCGTGGTAGCCATAGGATCCCCGGGAATTTATAGACACAGAGCAGTAAGTAAGCCCCATGTAGAGCAAAAGCATTTTTCATCCGCCAGCGAAGATATCTGCAGCATGCGCATCACAAACAAGGGGCGAGTCAAGTCTTTGCCTGACACCTTTTCCTCCACTCTTCTTGGTCTTTTTCAGTTGGAGGAGGACAGGCCTTCTCAGCACTCCCTTCCGAGGTACAGCCCCCTGAGAAGACTGGCGTCCTCCGTTTTCTCCTCCTCAACCCTGGAGACAGAACACTACCCTCACGTTGGTGGCACTTTCATACAGCGCAGCCGTTCAGCGGAGAGCAGTCCCGTGCGCATGCCCCACCGCAGGCACATGCCCCTCACGGCAGGAAACCACAGACTCATGCCTTCCGTCCTCCGCATTTCCAGGTCCCAGCTCCAGCAGGTGTGGGCCCGCTTCACACACAAAACATAGCCTGTTCAGGGAAGCAGCAGCCTCCGTAATGCAATAATAGATCCCACCTGCCCACAATGTGTCACCACTTAATGCAATATTGAATCCCAGACAACATTGGCCTAAGGTACTGTAACTTCCAAAGCCCCTGCAACCAGACCCCACAGAGACTGAAAACATCTGCCTTTCTAAACCTCCCAGCAACCTGGGCAAGGGGCAGCAGCATGGCGGAAGATGAGAACGCAGATGGTGCACGTGTGATGTGTGAAAGAGGTGGATGCCAGGGCTCATCTCAGAGACTCACTCACGCGTCCTGCAGCCTCGGGGTAGGAAGTGCAGGGCTGCCTCACTGAACGCATGCAGTCAAGCCACAAACGTTGTCAAATTTTTACTGGAGTGGAGAGACCGTGGAGGTATCAGCAAGCATTGCCTTCCCCATGCAAATCGGTTCAAGCATCCTTGTTGGTATCATACATGGGGCCAAAACAAATCTGTAGGTGGTTTTACTCCATCTAGATATAGGCAGACTCCCACCGGAAGCTCACCTGAGGCAGGACCTCAGGATTTGCCCCTCTTGTGGAGTTACGATCATGTATCTCTTTGTTGCTTTGGCTTTGGGAATCCCCTTGCTTTTGTTGCGGTTTGGTTTCCATACAGTGACCACATATTTCTGTCTTCCTGGCTTTGCCTCTATTACGTGACAGTGGACCTGCTCTCCACTCCTAAGCTGCTCCAAATCTATCTGCCTTCCCCTAGAGGCGCTGACTGTCAAGAGTTGGACAGCAAGGATTTTCTTACTGATCCAGCTGTATATTACACTGTTTCTAAATTCCAGAAATTTTAGGCACCTGCAGCTTTTCAATGGCAGAGCAGCCCTGCCTGCTTCTTGGCCTTGCTTGGAAATCCCTGTGATAACGGATCTCACTTGAGAAATAGCCTGGCCTCAGCACTTGGTATACAGAGCCCCTGGAGCCCTTGTCTAAAACTAACTTGAATCTCAGAGGAAAAGGGAGATCAAAGTTAATTTAAATTGTCATAAGTATCCTTATTTCCCAGGTTTGCATGGATATATTGCCCATCTCAGTATAGCTGCAGTGTAAAACACCAGGTTGAATGAAGACCTTCTGTAGTAAGTGAGTGTAGTAACTGTCTTCTATTGAAATCAGCTTTTGGTCCAGTCTTCTGGGAGGAAGCAGTATGGATGTTAAGGTTAAAGAAGAAGGGGTCATTGCTGGTGCTCAGAGCTTTAGGAAAGTGTGAGTCCAAAGTAAAATACTCTGCAGAAAGTATATGAGCACAGGATACAAGCAAGAAAACATAAAGCTCAGGCAGGTGTGAAAATGGCATGGGATGAGTGTTGTAAGAAAGTTGTGTCATAATACACATAGGTAGGAGGTTTCCAGTTCAGTTACAATGAATGTTTCCTTCCAAATACCGATTTCTGTAGGTATATCTGCCCTGCCTGAGGCTCCTTTAATATCAGATTCACCCTTCTATAAGCAACCCCACACAGTGCAACCCTGGACAGGGTGGGTGATGCTCTCTGAAGCTCATAGGACCTGGCCCAGGGCGTTTGCATGCCACAGGACATGCTCAAGCAGGCTGGGCATGCCCTGCCTCCTGCTTGCCCACTCTTGTACCCATAGAGTATCCTGGTGGGTACAAGGATGGAGATGAAGGGGGAAATACACCCTCCTTGAGAAGATTCAGCATAGGCACGACCAGTCTCTTCCCACAATCTTTCTCGAATCAGTGACATCAATTTCTTTTGATTTGCCTCAGGAACATGAGAGAACAGGACATTTTACTGCCCAGCCAATAATTTTATCTCCAATTTGTTGATCAGTTTTATTTTTAAAACAATGCAGTGGACATTGCCAGAAATACTTAGATTGAATTAACCAGTAGCCTAATCATATTTGGCAGTTCTCCAGTTTCTGGTTTAAGCACAGAAACCAGAAAGAGCAAGGCTTTGCGTTTCTCAAAGTGGCATGAGAAGGGATGATTTTCTTAAGTAGACTCTGCTCTGGTGTTATTTTTCCCATGTTCAGTAGAGTCTTTAATAGAACAGCAGATTCCACAGAAAACTGAATTTGTGACAGAAGTAGATTTAAAATCAGTAGCTCTTATTTCTTTTTACTTCATAGTCTCCAAAACACTGATGTTCACTTTTTCAAGGTCATTTTAAGGAATGAAAATTTCTATTGTTCGTGTTTTAAAAAACAATTTTTAGCTTCACTAGTGAGAAAATGGAATAAACAGGATAACTGGGAATTTATAAACTTGAACTTGCCCATTTTAGACAAAAATAGTGACTAGCTGATAAGTAGCCCCACACTTAAAACATAAAGGGCAGTAGTCTAATACTACTCTTCATGGTTCTGTATAGAGCTGTTCTTGCCAAGTAAGCTTGATGCTGTTCTTCTAAGTTCAAAAGTCTGATTGATAAAGATGGTTGATTTATATAGACTTCAGTAAGACTTTCTTCTAGTTAAAAATATTAATAAATTCAAAACCAACTAACCAAACGAAATATGTTTACATGTTGGTATTGCTTTCAAGGGGAAATGTTTCTCATTAGGATTTCTGATCTCCTGCCCTTAGCTCAGCATTATTCCATGCCTTTAGTAGCTGTCAAGAAGAAAAACCAAATCACTGAGGAAAAATTTGCAGTGACAGAATAATGGGTGGCTTGATAGAACAATACTGGCAGGCCAGCTCTGCAGAAATATTTGGATTACTTGATAAGTTGCTTGCATTCAAACTAATTATTGCATTCAGCAGGGACACGGTCATATTTTGAGTACAAAGAATATAGGTCACATGCCAAGTGGAAGAAACTGTGCCCTGGGAGGAGCTATCTCCCTAAATGAGGTGGGAGTTAGTGGAAATAATTAGTTGCATATAAATTCTCATTAGGCTACTATAGCAAAAAAAAAAAAAGAAAAAGAAAGAAAAAAACCCCAACAATATTCTTTGATGTATCAGCAGGAAAACAAAGATGTGAGCAAAGAGGACATCTTTTGTATTGGTGAAAGGAGAAGAATCGTTCGATTTTGTAAAACCTCGCCTTGTAGGATAAGCAGGAAAAATCCAGTCTGTCATTAAAGGCAAAACTAAAAAGTGACATGATTGCTGTTAGGAGTACCTGCCTGAAGTAGAGTAAGACAGGATTTTAATCTGCCAGGCAAAGATACGGGTCTAGGTGCTGGAAGATAAAGTAACAAATGTGTAACTAGAAGTAACATGTTCATTTTAAAGACATAAGTGGGTGGTAGACCACTGAAAGACATCATTAAAAGACCCTGAATGTTTCACTATTCAGATTCTGTAAGGTGGGATATTGATTTCTAAACCAATCCTGTTAAATAATCAAATTTGGGCTTTATATCAGAATAACTGGACATGTTGCTATCACTTGGGTTTTATGGAAAGCTTTATTTCATGATCAATATGGCTTTTACAATTTAATTCTGAATAAATTAATTGGTGCTAATAGCTGGAATCCCGATGTCAGCCGTATGCAAAGAGTATTAAAAATAGTCAATCTGCAGATTTTTTTAACATCTTCATCTAATGCTGTAATAATAACTGTGGAATCCACATATTGTTGAGGAACAGTTGGCAAACTAAATAAATGTGAAAATAGCTCTCTTTTTATACATATGGAAATGTAATAAATTAATATTAAAGCTAGTTACAGTGCAATTCTAAAAAAACCTCTGTAGATTACATTTATATTGCATTTATTTATTGTGTTCCATTTATAATGACTGCAATTATAAATGTAAATATGGTCAAAATCAGTTGTCAAAAAAACCTCAACCAAGCTAACAAACAAAACCAAAACCAGCTAGAAGGTTCAGTTCTCCGAGATACCCTCCTACCCCATCCCATCCAAGCCCTTTTAGCTGTTTCCCTGTGCCAGTGTTCATGTGGCTGCATGGACCTGCACCGGAAGAAGGAAAGCTGTTTTCAGCTTGGGTTCATTTCCTGCTTTGGTTCACTGTCCATCTGCACAACTGACGGCACCGGCAGGCCAGGGTCAGCAAGAAAGAAAAACAAGTGATGGAGGGCTGGTGACACAAAAAGTGTTCATGGGGCTGTGGGCTGAAAGTTAGTTGGCCTAGTCATTTTTCCTTTGCTGTTTGATAAGGCTACTTAAATCTGTCAGCTGGGATAAGTCAGTGTAAATCAATACTAGTGAAATCAAATTCCTTTTCAGCATCAGACTCTTAAGCAAGTTGTGTCATTAGGAGGCGCCAAGGACAGGGATTGCATCCTGAAAGAGATGTTCTTGTTCTCCTCAGAATCCAAATTGAGGATTGAAATGAGCATTTGCCACTCTCTACAATACACATATCATTACCATCAGGTCAGGTAGCTGCTGCTAGGATCTCGTGCTTTGCTTCAGTGGGCAAATGCACATCAATTGTATATATGTACAAAAGCCATCTTTTTATATCTTGGTCTCTTTGCTCCTTTCACTTTCTATGCAGAATGGGAAACGCTTCCAATTTCTCCCTCTCTCCACAGCCTCCTTCCCATAGGAAGGGGCTAATGAGATGTGATTTCTATGAAAATGTTGCTGTAAATGCTTGGGTTAAGCTCACGTGAATTGGGTAAATGTAACAGTAGGACACATTCTCTTCCAGTGGAGAGGTTTTGGTGGGAGGGAGTTAGCTGAGCATAAGCTATACTGAAAAAGGTGCAATTTTGCAGATGCCAGTGCATCTGTGGTAGGAGTGTCTTCTTGATATACCCACGCTGACAAAGTCCCTGGTGACTTAGTCCACCATTCCCATACTTTTCTGCCAGTGTTGAGGGGCAGGTAAATGAAAGAGTTACATTGCATCACCTCTTTCACTGTTTAAAGTCTCTGTTGTTACAGTGATGACAGAATGTACAGTAGAAATGCCCTGTAAGGAGCCATATGGGTGATATAATCCCATCCCTATGCTACCTCTTCATGATGTAAAGTATCTCTTGATCTTCCGCTTCTCTGTTGTGGGCCTGAACCTGGACATTGCAGTGTTCAAGGCTGCTGCAAGACTTTTGCTCTGAAAGGGACAAACTCGATCAAAAGTTGTATTTGTTGGGTGAAGTGTCTGTGTGGTTCCTAGAGACTTCCAACCTGGATTGATACTTCCCTTTCCACATGACAGAGGTTGACTCCAAGACCTTTCCTTCAGCTCTTTTCCTGTAGTTCATGTGGTGATTTTTAAGGGTCCCCAAGGATAAAGGCACATCAGCCCCCTTCTCAAATCCTGTGTCCACATAACTTTTGAGGAGTGTATAGGAAGCTGTTCTAGCTGCCTTTCAGTTGCTAGGTACCCCACTGAGGGTGAAAGTTTGAGCACACCTTGTCTTTTCCAGTGCTGGGAGGTAGCACGCACCACCTGAGCTGTGAAGGATTTTGGCAGTTGCCATTTCCCTTGCCCAGGATGAAGCAGCTGTAGTTGGACAGTTGGCCTTCAGACTGGGTTGACATAAGGCAGCTGACTCCAGGACTGGCTGATCCTCTGGGATCTTGTCCATAGCTCCATAAGCAGAGATATTGCTGCTCAGCTGCCACCCAATTAGCTTATGTTTAAATCTGAATCTGGATGCAAGAACAACATCAGTCAGCTGTAGCCCTGAGCTGTTAGTAGGCTTCAGTACAATGTGATGAGGAGGCAGAACCCTCTCACTGTCCCCTCACTGCTTGAGAAGCTCTCTTAGACCTAGTTGTTTCCTTGTTCCCCTTTGCCTATCTTGTCTCTTCCCCATATGACAAAACTCTTTTTAGTCCATCACAGGTGCCAGTGCATGTCCCACTCCACACACACGCCTGTCCCCACGTTTCACCTCTGTTGCCATTTGTGGTGTATCATCCCTCACATCCTTATTGTGTCCATGGGTACCCTCACTACCTCCTGCATTTGCCGTTCCCAAGAATATGCAGGGCTTGCCTCCAGCATCAGTTTCCTACGCATTGTGTTATCTCATGTTGCACCATACAGTACCTGTAGCACTTTGATCAGCCTCTTGCCTTCCCTCCCTCTGATTTCCTAGGAGAAAACAGTGAAAAATGGCATATTTTGGCACTTGAGCAGTCTTAGCTCTACATGGAGTCTGTGTGAGGAGTAGTGATCATGTTGTTTAAAGGTAGTTTGATTTCAAAGATGATAATGGAAGATACCTTCCATTTTCAGGACAGTTTCCCGAGTTTCAAATCCTTGTATCCTCAGGACTCAGTAAACTTCCCAAAATTATTGTGTACATGAGCAGCTAAATTTAGAGAGCTGGCCATGCTCTTTTTCCGTAAGACACAGCTACCATCTGTGATTGCAAACCATGTAAATAGCTGGTTAAACAGCACTTCTATTGTTGTAATCTTGTCACTAAGTTCCGTTTAGATTGGTGCCTGGTTTCTGTGCATGAGAACAATATCTCA
Source organism: Ceryle rudis (assembly GCA_033439905.1). Taxonomy (NCBI): domain Eukaryota; kingdom Metazoa; phylum Chordata; class Aves; order Coraciiformes; family Cerylidae; genus Ceryle; species Ceryle rudis. The sequence goes on from JAAGNO010025027.1 coordinate 76,853, forward strand.
GCTCCAGTTGCAAACAGTACAAGCTCTTCCAACTGGATGTTTCTGGGCTGGCAAAAGTGTCTGTTCCCATTCTCCAGCCAGGGAGTTGGGGGGACAAGGGTAATCCAAATAAAAATAGAAATAAAGAATATTTCAAACAGACAGGACAGGGCATTTTTAAGTGCAACAAAGCTGACACTTTGTTCATGAATTCTAAACTTCTGCTGGTATTTCCTCTCATTGCCTGTCTTATCTGGAAGTATCACAGAATGGTCAATTTTTGCCTTGAGGATTGGTGTTCTTCACTTTGGCCCATATAATGACAGTTCTTCCCTTATCTAGCCTGTGCCCTGGCATTAGGCCATCACAGTATCTTCTTTTAAACAAGCCCCATGCTTCTTCTGTGATCCCATTTGGCAGCTAGCTTCTGCAGTAGTCAAACCCAGGTGTTATAAGAGAAGGCAGGTGTGCCTTTAAGAACCAGTCAACAATCTTTTTGAGGTGAAAAAAATTTCACTTGATATATTTTTTGTATATAGGACTTCTGGAAAGAAGACTATCATTTCAAACTGATCAGCAATAATAGGCAATGATGTGTTCAGCAGCTTCCCTAGCCTGCTTACAAGGCAGAGAGTCTGAGTGACTGGGCTGGGTTTCTTTTTCAAAGGTGACTCCAAAGCCAGTTAATATACAACTTCTTTTCTAACTCCTCTAGGCTATGAGCACTTCAAGATGGGAAACAAAACAAATGTCATTTGGGACATTTCTCTGCTCCGTGCTTCAAACATTTCTTCTGAAGGGTTCACTTTGGAGTGTTTAACTACCTCATTTGTCTTTTGTCTCAGTAGCATCATCAGGCTTTGGTACCATCTTCATCACTGGCTACACTGCCACAAAGTGTACAGCCTCTTCTGAGAGATCTGATCATTTGTTTTGTAGAAGCCTTCTGCAGTCGGATGGAAAACCCAAGGCAAACACCTCAATTTAGCCTTTCCAGAATTTATTCAGAAACAATATTAATAATCACAGTACTTGTACCTTCCTATGGCCTCTTAACCCAAAAGATCCCCAAGTGCTTTATTTTTCCTGTGAGTCACTTCTCTGCTGTTTGACGTGTGGGACCACTGGAGGAAGTCAGCAGCAAATAAAGCCTTTTCAGAACATGTCAGGATGAAGCCAGACATGAGAGTTTGATTCCACAGAAAGAATTTCAGGAGGCAGAATACTATGTCATCATCAGGAATTTGCCAGAACAGTGGGTGGGACCTATATACCAAATACAACACATGTCATTAAGGCATTTCTTTGACTGCAAATCACCAGGAATTTCACTTGCTCTCTCATGTAAAAATGCACTATTCAAATCTGGTGCTGTGATCCTGTGTAAATAAATTAAGGCAAGAAAATATAAGCATTGCTAGTGTAGTCTTGTATTGTAAAATAGCTCAACAATAGGATGTACTGTGAGACTGAAGATCAGAAGGCATGGAAAGATGTGTTCTGTTCTTTTCCTGTTTTCTAATGTCCTTTCCTCTCACACCTCCATCAGTTAATCTTCTGTGATATCTACATGTGGAACTTTTAAGTGCTTGGCAGTGGCACAAGATTTTTCTTGAAAACAAGGAAATTTTCTGCTGCTCATCTGGAAGGATTGGTGACAGATACTCACTGTGTTTGTCTAGTGGGTCTCGCATCTCTTCTGTAGACTATGTGGAGTCTCTGTGATACCCATTCACATTTGTATTACAGCCACATCATACTGCGTCAACGGCCTAATTTATTTTTATTGTAAATTGCTGGGTTAGATGAATGACACATTTTATTAATGGTTGTCAGTGGAGATTTATTCATGTCACTCTCAGAACTTTATCTGGAGCTGAGACCATTTTGTGACTTTCACATTGAATAAGAAAGGGCTCTATTCTCCCAATCTATTCAAAAGAGAAGCTTTTATTTTTAGTTTCATTTTTCTGGTTTTCTGTTGGTGGCAAACGGGAAAGAACTATTTGGAGATCACTATCGTGTATTTGTCTAGCTCTGCTTGGCAGTAGCAGATGGGCTTCAAGAGGCTAGCTGAAAGAAATAAAACTGCATTTCCTTGCAGACAATGTCTGAAGCCTTAAAAATCATGGATGATCTGGAAACCCCTAAACTCCTGATAGTGTTTATAGTGAACAAATTGCCCCAGATGTTTCTCAGCTGGAGATACTTTTCTTCTTGACCGCTTCCCCTGTAGTTACTAGCCCTCCCTAGAGTGACTGGAGATGACAATTTCTGGAGAGGCTGACCAAAGTAAGACAGATGTCCTTCCTGAGTTCACTCTTGTTCCCAGGGTGGTGTTGGGATGCTTTTTGCTGGAGCTTCCATTTCTGATTGTATGAATGTTTATATGTGTTCATGACCCACATGCAGAGCGTGAATGGCCACTCGTGACCATGCCTTACAGAAGTGTTTCTGTGCCAGTAATGGGCCACTTTGCACACATCCAAGTGCTCAAAAGGCTCTATCTCAATCAGTTACAGAAAGTATCCTCGTGGTGTCTGGTTCACATGGCTCACCTGGCCGCCTTTGCATATTGCAGATCTGATTTTGGCAACCTGGCCCAGAACCAATTTTCTTAATTCAGTGTCTTGCGGAATACATCTCCCTCCGTTCACCATCAGCTGGTGGCAGAGTATTCTGGCGACAGGAATGGTGCTGCCACTTGGGATGTAACTTATTAGTATGCAAACACCTATTTTGGGTAATGTTAAAACGTTAAATAAAGTATGTAAAGGCAGATCATTGCGGTACTACCTTCCTTTTTGTTGTGTTTTTATACCATGTGGTTTGTGTTTGGGTCGCTATAACACACAGTTCTGTGGGACGGCGCAAAGATTAATTTCTGGGAAATGTTTCTTATTTAATGTATTGCAACTCCTTTGTATTACACCTGCCACTGAAAATATGATGTTATAATGAATGTAGATTTTAAACAAGCTGCTAACCATGTAATCTGGGGATTGGAAACAATCCCCATTTTACATTTACTTGCATGTCTTCTAGTGTTTGAAAAGAAAACTGCTTTATGTTTGGAGGCTTTATTTTTTCATATGCAAAGTGTTTCAAGTCAGTTACCTCATCTAGTGCACTTGCCTCATAAGAATCCCTAGGGCTTCCTCCAACAAGTTTCTCAGTTTAATTATGAGTGCAATTAATTGATCTGGCAACGTGAAATACAGTAATGGCAAATTTCCTCTGAACGAATCAGATAAGGAGATTTCCGTGGGACTCTTGCCCCTTCATCTTGGTCCTTCCTAAAAAAAAAGCCAGATCAGGTTCTTATTCAGCATTACTGACTTCTGGTTATTTTTATTACTAAGGAAGATGTTTAGCTTTCAGAATCTCCTCCTTCTTCTTTCTTGCTGCTATTAAGTTGCCTTTATAATTAGGGACTAGAACGATTTTTGGATTATCATCTCCTTCCACTTTGCTTGCCACTTCCTGAGTCTCTTATGAGTGATAAAAATGAGGTAATCCCCATGCCTGCTCAGACAGGTTGCTCTGCGTTGACTTTCTGGTGACACTGGTGGTGCAGAAGTGGGAAGCTAAGTAGCAGACATACCACCTTGACAAAGCTATCGCTTCCATCCAAGATGCTAGGAAAACTGGCACAAACCTAACAACATACGAAAGCACAAATAGGGCAGAGCAGAGCACTTATCCAGTGTAGGACTGGACTATCCTTTTCACCTTGGTTAAAACAAACAAAAAAAACCAAACAAAAACTAAAAGAAAGGCTGTGGAGAACTTGATGGTAAGATGCTGGAAAGAAGAACATCTCTCTGACATTTATGGTGCTGATTCTTGGAACACAGAGATCCTGCAAGCAAGTGTGGCAGCTCTAAGACGCTTGCTACTTTTACCTCATCTGATGCTGGTTTGAAGAAAGAGCTGCTTCAGAAACTCATATTCTAGGTTTTTTTCCATTCACTGTTGTCAATTCTGCCAGATCTCCCAGTCCTACACAAGCTTAGTCTACAATGGCAGAGGATAATGTCACTTCTGGGATATGCTAAGGTCCTGATAGTATCCAAATCAAAGCTGTTACAGGGAAGACCAGACTATGGTTCTTGCTGTCTGTGTGCCATCTGCATCTCTCAGGACTAAGGCCTCTTCCCATTCCCAATGGAATAATTAACGTCATGTTGGGAACTTGATTTCTGCTTCTCGGACTTTCCAGCTCCCATGAAGAATCTCAGGGACCAGCATATCCTTCCTTTGCATTACCTTGTGTCACCTGCTAGACTTCTGTTGCTGCTAAGCAGGAGGGAGTCCAAACCATATTTAACCATCTGCTATTCAAGTAGGAGGTGAATGTGGGTTTCTGTAGTCGTTTCTACTGAGAGGAGACAAAAGCTGTAGGTAACCTGTTGTGCTTCCTGGTTTGCTTGAGCTACTTCATCTGCTGGGACTTAAGTTTGCTTGAAGCAGTGGATCTCAGGAAAGACCTTCAAGCAGGTTTCCAGCACTAGGAGGCACAGCAGAAGGGCTTCCTCAAGTTGCCAGAAGTCCTCATCCATTGCTAGGGACAGAAGGTTTGAAGAACCTGTGGAAGTTCGTCTCAGGGGGAGGGCAGCAGGGAGACGGAGGGGAAGCAGCCTGCTGTAGCTTTAAAGGCAGTACTGAGTAAGGATCTGTTTGGAAGGACATAGTTGACTAAAAGGATCCAAAGCTTGTTTTCCTTGAGTCTTTTTATTCTTCCTGTATCTAATCCCTTTAGAGCCTAAGGTTGACCCCTTTTTGTACTGCAATAACACTGTAATATATGCTTGCACTAATTCTTCTGGCACACTGAGCATGCAAGACCAATTTAAAGCTTTTTTCAGAAGAAAAACACTGTATTATTGTGTATATAGAAATACTGAGAGAGAATTTGAATTCTGTCTCCTGTATAAAAGCATGCATTGATTACCTGTATGTAGACCATGCTGTAAATGCTGCAGAGTACTGTAAAATCCTACACTTGAAACCACAATGAACAGGCAATGTCATCAAAAAGAAACAAAACAGAAGCTGTGCAATGGATTTTTGTGCCTTTTTTAAATCCATGTATGTTAATCCAGACAATCGGGGAAAAAATAAAAAGGGGGTGGCGGGGGAAAGCTTGTATACTACCAAAATCTTATTAAAGAATCAAAGGCAGCACTTTGGTGATGGCTGGGTTTTTTGTTTGCTTTCTTGCTTTGTTTTTCCCCTCCCTATGCTTTTGCTCTGAGAAGGTTCCTGTTCATCCTCAGGTACATGGGAGCACTGGGCAGGGAGGTGAAGGAGCTCTGGTACAACAGTGGGAGTTTTAATTATTGTTTACTCATGTGATCACTGAAAACTTGTGGTTAAGACAGATCTGGGAATAGAAACAAAGTTCCATGTCTGTATATTTACTGTATATATATTGCATATAATATACTGTACATTAACTGTAAATCTAGGCTAGTACCAGTTTCACTGACTGGAACCCAGTCATATCCCAGCAGCAGGTTACAACTAGCCCCAACTTAGTTAAGCTTTTAGAGCTCTGCCTTGATGTATACCAGCATCCAAGCTGGCTAAACTTAAGCAAGTACAGTAGGTGATGACCTACAAACACAGCAGAAACAGTTAATCACATTTCTCATGGTTTCCCCTGGCTGGCAGCACAGTGTTCATAGGGTGTGTAGATGTCTGTCTGCCATCAGACATTTGACAAGGTGTTTAAGAGCATCTGGTAAACTTCCAGCCCCTCAATCCCCCAAAGCCCGAGGGAGATGGATGCAAAATTGTGGCTGTCCTGCAAGTAATGCCTGGGGTTCTCAGGGGATCCAGCCATGCTTGCCTTCGATCATGACTCCGATTTGAAAGCAATCTCTGCTGTAGAGTGGCATATGGTTCAACCCCAATTGCTGTTGGACTATCTGGGATCAGGTTGGAATTGGAAACATGGCAATAGACCCTGTCTGGTTTGATGTGAAGTGCACAGTTACTAATTCATTTTTCTGAAAGTGGCTGGAAAGGGAGGCTGCAGGCAGTAGATGCTTGCTAAGGAAACTTTCCCCCTTGCAGGAGAAACACAAGACCCCAACTCCTCAAAGGCAGAGAGCAGTTTGTGCAGACAGGTGACAGTTTGGGAGAAGCTCGGATTAGGCTGTGGTCTCTGACTTATGTGGTTGTACAGTGTGTGAGTCCCTTTTTCCTCCTGGGAATTGTATGGATGGTCAGGATTCTCCCGAGTCTGCCTCTAGCAGGGTCCAAAGGCGGTCTGCTCCATGATGAATGCCTCCAAGTGTGGGGTGTTTATAAGGCTGTTGGTATATGGCAGATGTATACATCTGTCAAACACTGCAGAAGGATGCATTGATGCTATAGTGCTAAAACCACAGTCTGAGACATGGTTTAGAGCATGGGCTGAAACAGAACAGCAGATAGAAGAGATGTGGCATTTCCCGTGGTTATGTTAGGGAAATAATGTATTTCTTTCTGTACCTAGTGGCTTGTTGATTGGTTGCTTTTTGTGTTTGGGTTGACTTTTTTTTTTCACAAATTATTGTATTTAAAATGTTTCAAACCAAGAGATGAGAGAGAAAAAAAAAAGAAAAAAACCCTAATTCTGCAGTCTAAGGGAAAATTGATCGGGCTTATGGAGAAAACTGTTCCCTTTCCCCCACACTGGTGCAGAGCTGCTCAGGAGAGCAGGCTTTTCTGGTGGACACTGAGCCTATTCTGTGCCATGCCATAGACTACTCCACTGCAAGGACATAGGCAATGGCAAGCTATAGGGTCTTTTCTCTATGCCCTCATGAGTTGTCAGATCACCAGAAGGCCGTACAGAGAGAGCAGCTACTGTCATCACTTTTTATTGCTGTAGGGACCTGGGCAGAGCATACGTGCGTTGGCATAGGGCAGGACATACGTCATCATGTTAATGAGATGGATGCCTGTACTGCTCCTGAACCCACCAGTGTGAGTCTGCTCCCTACTGCTGTCTAAGAAGAACATTCCTGGTTAAAAGGGGACCTAGAAACTTCTAACGTGTGGTTGCAAGCTTGCTTTAGCAAAATGGAGACTGTGTCTTTGCTGATTTTTGCAGTATTTGGAGCGTCACTAGGATGTAGAAACTTTACTGCTGCCCATATTGGGTGATACAAGTCTCCTCTGAGGATGTCCCAGTGCCAGTGATACTGCTAATTTGGAATCCCATCAGTTCACAGTAAAGACAAGACCCTAGACTCCACTTAGCTGTTCATGAGCACAGGAGCAGAGATGGACTTGAAGGGGCTGATTACTGCCTCTGTTAAATATGAGCAGGTAGATCTTTTTCTCTCCTGATCCTCCTTCCTCTCTATATTCTAACTCTTGCCTCTGTTCAAAGCAAGCATATCTATTGCCTTCCAAATACATCTTGTTGCCCAAAGTAGTTACTAGCCAAATGGATTTTAAATACAGTCAAGTTTTATGGAGAGACAGAGTGCTAAAGAAGTAAAATGCACGGACTCTGTGGGAAACACATGCTCAGACACATGTACTGCCAAACGCATTCCCAAAGAACTGATTGTCAAAGTCAAAAGAGAGTTGGGAGTGAATATCTCAGCCCAAGCACATGGGAGAAAATGGTTCACTGTCCAAGGAGAGGCAGTGTGTCTTTTGAGAAAGTGAGGAACAGACGGCAAAGGTCAGAGCTTGCTGGAAGTAAACAGTGAGATTTGGCAAACAGACTCAGATTTGGCTAGCTCCAGTGTAGCTCTACTTACTCACAGTTTGGTAGCTTTTTTAGATGGTGCGGCTGCCTCAGCTCATGGCATAGTTTCTGCTCATGGTGGAGTGAGCCTAGCGGAGGGCTGCCAAGGTGGTTAGGAACTAGAAACATATGACATGCAGGAAGGCAGAGAGAGATGGGTTTGTTCTGCCTTAAGAAGAGAAGGATTGGATCTTATTTCTTCCTTGAACTACCTGGTGAAAGGATGATGTCAGACTTTTCAGAGGTGCACAGTGAAAGGATGAGTTGCGATGGACACAAGCTGCATGAAAGGAAAATTAGATAAAGGAATTAGATATAAAGAAAAACTTTTTCACCATGAAGAGCCTCAAACACTAGGACAGGGTCACAAAGACATTGTGAGATCTCCATCCTTGTAGATACTCAAAACTCAGCTGGACAGGGCCTGGAGCAGCCAGCTCTAAGATGATCCTGCTTTGAGAGGTGGTTGAAGCAGAGACCTCCAGAGATTCCCTACACCTTTGTTATTCTACAGTTTCAAGATACAGGCTAAATCTCTCCACTGCTGTCTTCTGGTATCTTCCCACAGTTCCTCCCCATTGGTACAGCAGAGGAGAAAAGTTCTCCAGCTTTTGGGCAACAGTCCTCAAGCAGCCGAGTGTGATGCAATAAAAAAGACACATGACTGTCAAGACAGGGCACAAGCTTCTCTAGAATTTGTACAGCTGGAGGTGAAAGTATGTGGAGGTTAGAAAAGTATCTACAGGACAACTCAATGACAGCAAAGGGGGTCCAGAGCAGAAGAAGGAAAGAGCCACTATTTTTATTATAGCAATGTCATGCTGTCCAGCTCTTTGTTATACCTTATTGCTTAGTGCAATCTCCTCTCAGAAGAACTTCTGATGTCTTGCAAGGGAAAGAACTATTGAGGAAAGAGGGGTTGCTGGAGGCAGAGCTGCTGGTGAAATAGAGTGCAGGGCACAGAGACCATACCTCTGGCCTATATAGGATGTGGCACTGGATTCAGTTTGCCTTGACCAGAAAGTAGATGAGATGACACAAGTTCCTAAGAGCTGAGAGGAGATTTGAAGGTTTACATATGCAAAGAGAAACCAGCAATCCTCCAACTGCACCATCAACCACAGCATCTAGAAAACAGGGAGAAGCAGAGTACCAGGTAAGCTGTTGTTAGGGATGGTGTACTCTTTCCAGTGGGAGGGTCCACTCAAGGCAAGGTGTTGGTGATCTTTATCAGATCCCAGTCCCACTGTGGAAGTGTGGCTGTTTGATCAGGACTCCAGGGATAGTACTGCAAGTGAATTTCTTGGGAAAAACAAATCCAGCCAACAGGCAGAATCCAGTCTTAGGCTGCTGAATGGACTAATTTCCAAGAAGCACTTGAGGGAGGAAGTCAAGTGGGTAATTTCCTTTACAAAGGGTGGTAAGCCTCTCTTACCAGTCCAAGTTCCACTTCTGTGATCCTGATATAAAAGGTAGAGTGGGTGATTGAAAGCCCAAATCAGGCTGATACAGGGCCATCTTCAGGGCCAGGCTTCAGCTTTAATGAAAGAAAAGAGGAAGCTTTGGATTCTAGAGTCATTGCCGAAACCAACCTGTGTTTTAATTTGTAAGACATATAAATAAATATTAAATGGATAACAACTTATCACCATGCGTAACAGTTTGATGCTGCCCACAAAATGATTTGAAAAGTCCCTATTCAAAATGTCCCATTTTGAAATGTCCCCAGCACACTTTGAAATTGTGTCATCGGACTGAAAAGCCATTGTGGGTTTTTCCCTCCTCCAGAGACAAAAAGATCTGTTTCCATAGGCAGGAGAATATGCTAGCTGTTGGCAGCTCTGCAGCCCACATATTTAAATGAGTGCTTGTTTAGTTGTGTACATTAAATATCTTCTGATGCTGACCAATACTGCTTGAGAGTGCAGATATGTGGAGCCCTGCTGTTCATGATTAGGACTTCTCAAGGGTAACATGTGATTCATATTGAATGGTTGAGTTTATGGAGAGGCTTTCATTTTCCAGCCCTTTCAATAGAAGGGTGACCTAAATGGTTTTGTTAAAATCCATTTTGTTGAGTGGTGCTGCTGTGGTTTTCATTTTCCACCCGTTGTTAATTAGGCCAAACTTCAATGGGCATTTCCTGTTCATTTTGCCCTTTTTTTGCTTATTTGGTCAAGTGTGTTCATGTGTGTGTGAGCTGCTGCTTTTCTGTTAGTATTATTTTCAGTCATTTCACAGCCTACTCCTGACACCTTACAGGCAGTCTCTCCACACACACTGCTGCTCAAGAAACACTGCCTCCACCAACTGTCCTGTTCTCCCAGTGCTTTTAATGGTTGGACACCCCGGAGTGTAATGATACTTTATATGTCAGCTTTCATGACCTACTCACTGATCATTTTAGTGAAGGCAGAAGCCTGCAGACCACAGAATTAAGAGTTGCTGTAAGAGACATGGGAGCAGAAGGGAGGGACGAATAACACAGCAGGGAACACAGAAGCACTACAGGGGTTATCACCCCGGGGACAATGGTGGACAGTATCGGAAAGTGATCAGGAAATTTATCTAGCCCAGAGAGGCCCCTTGATCTCACTGTGGCCTGGGCATAAAAGAGAGTTGCTGAATGGTTCCAGTAAGGAAGGAGTGAATATGTAAATATATAAATACTGAAGAAGATGTGAAACATGAAGAAATCCTGAAGAACTGTTTGGAAACTGCTCTTTTAGGTCCAGGTGAAACACTGCTTACAAAGAAACTTCTCTGACACAGTTTTTTTCCTTCATTGCTACGTATCTGTGAATCTCTCCTTTCTAAGGTTTGTACGAATGGAATGATCGAGTGATCACTGCTCAGGTGTGTATTTTGGAAGCACGATGGACTAGATGCTTTCCACTGATACTTCCCACTGCTGTTGATACTGATGTCTTCTGTGTCAATATTATTGTCTGAATACTAACCATTTGCTTTTGTCACATCTATCTTCTTGCAGGCATATATGCTGAAGTCATTTGAAATGAATGGTCTGCCCAAGGCGGTGCCTTTAAGTTTGCCTTATCAAGACTTCAGAAAAGATGTGTCAGACTACTGGGAAAAGCCTAAGGTATCCCAGCGGATAAAGAAAGTTGATTTCTCAAATGTTGTCTTCACTGCTCCTTGCAAACCCCTAGAACCTTACCTGGAAATGAATGGAAAAGAGGAGGAGGAAGAAGATGAGGAAGATGAGGAGGAGGAAGATGAAGAGGAGGAGGAGGTGGAGGAGGAAGGAGATGAGATTGACATGCACAGTGGCTCCAGCAGTGACCTAAGTCAGAAAAGCACAGAGCACAGCCAGGAGTGTGCACCATCCACGCTGCTGGCTGATGACCAGAAGGGATCCAAGGGGCGAGCATCCACTGCTGATGGGGACCTGGAGCTGGAGGAAGGCTCAAAAACACTAGTTCTGTTTTCACCAGGTGATCTGAAGAAGTCTCCAGTGACCACAGACTTGGCTCCAGAAGTTGATCTGGGCACTCTTGCTGCGCTGACACCTCAGAGCGAGCGGCCACAGCCTATGGGTAGCCAACTGGATGTATCTGAGCCGGGAACCCTGTCCTCAGTCCTTAAATCTGAACCAAAGCCTCCCGTGGCAGTGGCTACAGCTTCCTCCCCCTTTACCAAAGTTGAGCGCACATTTGTCCATATTGCTGAAAAGACTCACTTAAATGTTATGTCTTCCAGCGGCCAGCTGATGAGGCATGAGGAATACTGCCCTCCAGGCCAGTTTGAGGAGGTCATTATTGAAGAAGAGCTGGAGGACAACCTGGTGCTGGTAGAGAATGGAAGCATACATTCGGGTCTAGAAGGGGCAGAGACAGAGAGCTGTGCACTCTCGGCTAATCACATTGAAACCACATCAGAGACAGTGGGGAAGCAGATGGCCCTTCCCAATGGCATAGCAAAGCCTCTCGAGGACAAGCCAGAGCTCTCCAACAAAGTGTCGCTCTCACTGGATTTGGAAGAGCCTGGCAAGATGGTTACAAGGGAGCCTGATCTTGAGAAGTCAGCATCAACGGCAGAACATCTTAAGCGAGCAGAGACCCTTCTTGACACACCACACCAGGGCCTCAGGAGACCTCTGGGCTCCAGGTATAGAAGTCGGATACCCATTTTGTTCTCTGAGGAGGACACTGGCTCAGACCTTTCAACTTCACTCTCAGCCAAAGAGAGACTTTATAGGAGGGCAAAGCAACCTGACTTGGCTCGCCTGGTAATGGAGAAGAGGCAAAACCGCCTCCTTCGGCTGGCTTCAGGGGCCTCCTCCTCAGCATCCTCCAGCGATGAGAGGCGGCGGGCTTCAGAAACCCTGTCAGCCACTGGTTCTGAGGAGGACACCCACGACTCTGATGACTCCATCCCAAGGAAGGCAGGGAAGGAGAAGGCTGCCATCCTGGGGAAAGAAGAGAGACTCATAAGCACAAAAAGCAGAATTCCTCGGCCCATCACACCAGTGAAAACACTGCTAGAGGTGGCAAAGTCTGAGAGCTCCATGGCTGTCGCTATGGCAGCGCTATGTAGCTCCCCACAGGATGTGGCTTTTGCCCACAGGTAAGACCAAAATGGTAAGCAATGCAAAATGTTGGACTTGTTAAGGAGTCACAGCCAGGGCTTTTCTCACTTCCCACTTTACCCTTCACTTGGCTTGAGTGCATGGTCTGTCACTGTTTCATACAGTCATTTCAGCTGACTGCTGTGTGGAATTCCCACCTCTCTGTTTTGTTTGACTCAGTCTGGCCAAAGGGTCAAGCTCCTCTTCACTTGCCCTGACTCTGAGGCCTTCCTTCCTTCCATGAGCTCTTTCATTTGGTCTGATCATGCTAGTAGCAGATCCCTCCAGTGTTGAGCCCCCAGTTTTTGCATCATGCTCATCAGGGCCATGGCTCTGCAGGGAGACCTGGCCTGGCTATTGAAATTAGAGCTGCAAGGGCTGCAAGGTTGCCAGTTGTGGTTGCCTCAGAATATGGACAGCATGCAGAGAGCTAGAGAGTGGGAGGTGCACACACATGGGCTTTGGCAGTGAGCTTCCAGAGGTGGTCTGTACCTCCTACACATCCCTGTGCCTTGATTTTTTTTGGAGGTACCTGACTCTGTCAAATAATCACAGAGATGTAAGGGGAGGCAGATCTTTTGGACTCACCATTATTTGTTTTCTCTGCCAGGCTGTGGGCCTGAAGGTCCAGCCCAGGAGCAGAGCTGCTGCTGTGTCTCAGCCTGTACAGGTCCAGCAAATTCTGCTTTTTCAGAGATGTGGGGTGAAAGGTGGGGATCCCTGTGAACTGGTTTATCTTCCAGTACAGTTACTGTAAGAGGCCAGCTGGTGCAATCCAGCTGATGCCCATATACTCAGACTGTGTTTCCTGCCTTGAAAGAGATTGCTGCATCCTTGCTGCATGTTAAGAACAGTCTCATGTATATGCTATTGGCCAAACCATACCTGTGCATTGTCCCAGGGGGTGCTGGAGAATCAGGGCAAACACTAGTTAACAGCATTGAGAGTTAGGGGATAGTGTTCAAACCAGTGCCCTGTCTTGTTCACAGCATAGCTCCTGTCACCCTAGTGCTGGACACTCCTTTTCATTTTCCAGAAACATTCATGCCAAATGTGCCCAGAGAAATTTCTGCCCTGCAGAAATTCCACTTCATCCTCCCTCTTCTCTTCCCCTGCAGGCTTCAGGCACAGAGACCAGCTGGAAGTGTCCCAAATGAGTGCCGAACAACACAGATACAAAGTCGACTTCCTCCTTCACCAAGCTCCACTTCTCTTCCTCCACGGAGCAGCTCACGGCGGTCCAGCTGTGCATCCCCTCGGAGCCCTGGCCTTCCTTCGAGAAACCCCAGTGCTTCCCCCAGAAGCCAGCTGCCACCTCAGAGGGAAAGTCCTTCTCCCTGCCGACAGCATAAGCCAGGGACTGCTCTTCAGAGAGTTCCTCCTTCCCCCCAACCTCAGCCCCCAGCTCAGGCCCTGGGGCCAACAGGAGATTCCCTGCCCTCTCCTGGTGTGTCCAAAAAACGACAAAGAGGAAAAACCCAGACTCAGAGTCCAGCAACCAAAGGAAAGCAGGTGTCCCTGGAAAGTAAGGCAGCTGCCAGATAATGATCTTCTTCTGCCATCCCAGCAGACTGGGAAACTTCTGCATTTAGTATACACTTGAGATGCTGCAGCACAGCCTTCCATGCTGGACCCACAAGTGCATAGCAGTAGCTGTACTTCAATGCTTCACTCTCTCTCACCCTACACCACTGCGAACAGCTCCCACAGGCCTGAGAGCCTCTGAGCCACGGAGCCTTCCTCAAGGGAGACATCCAGACCACAGCTCACGCTTGCTAATACACAGCACCAAGCAGCAACCCAGGCAGCCTGCCTTGTGCCTGACTCCCCTCCTGCCCCAGGCATTCCCTTCTCTCTGTTAGCAATACCAGTCATCAACACCACCCCTGCTTTGGAAAAAGGAGCAGAGGTGACGAGAGCAAGGCCTGCTGGAGAGGAAGAAACCTGTCCTGAAGGCAGCTCCCTCCTCTCTCCTTGCTGGGAAAATGCCAGCCTTGGCTGCCACCATCTACCTGAGTGTTGGCTCACCTCCTGCCACTTCTGTTAGCAAGGGACTGTCACCAGCTTAGACAAGGGGGATGGATGTGGTCTTGTGTGCTGAGATGAGAGCAGGGGCAGGGTGGAGGGCGCTCTTCTTTCCACAGATGCCTCTGCAGGTGGGAATGGGAAACAGGCAGGTCTCACTGGATGCACCTACCTGCTCCAGCACATCCCACAGAGGAGGCCATCTGGCATTACTGCTCAGTGACACTGCTGCTGTTTCAGACATGGTGGGTATTTAGATGGAAGTGGAGATCTATTGGCAGCTTGCTAGGAAATCAAGAGTGCTTGCTAAATGGTGTAGAAGACAGCACACTGCAGCTGCTTCTGTCTCAAATACCAAACTGTGATCTGTGGAGACCACACCTCCCAACATTGGTGGTTCCTCTCAACCCGAGAGTGGTTGGTGCCACAGACCCACAGTCCACCAAACACAGCTCCATCCTGTAGATGTGAATAGTCACTGGATGCCTTTAGCTTGGGTGCCCCTTGCACCTGAATTCCTTGTGCTTTATTGTCATGCTCTTGGTGTTTGTGAATTTTGGCACTGTGGCTGAAAGTTCTCCTACACGGCAGGGTGGGAAATTATTATCCTGTAGTATGCTCAAAAGCTGCTGCTTTGCAAGGAGAAGTTTGCTGGCACACCGTGGGTACCTTGCACATTTCTATCTGAGAGTGCAGTGGGCTGAGTTGCAGAGGTCAGGTTTATGAGTTTCTCTTCCTTGGTGCTCAGCTCTTCCACACGTTGTGTGAGAACTAACAATGTGAACATAAAAGCAAGGGCTGTGCTCTTCAAGTAATCTTATCAGAGCAGAAGCTTAGCGCTCAGCTACAACTAAATCAACCAACTTTTTAGCCCTCACACTAATTAGGAAGGTTTGAAAATGAAAGTCAGGAGGATGAAACCTTTCTGAGATTAATGAGATCTTGATGTAGTCACAAAATTTTCTCTGCACCTAACAGGGGGAAACACTCCAGACACAAATACTTCAGGCTTCACACTATTGTCATGACTAGAAGAGGCTTTGCATGAGGCAGAAGAAAAATATGTCTGCCCTGTACGTTGATTCCCACGGGTGCACGTTAGCTGCAAATATCTACTACTGCAGACAACAAAGGTTGATAGAGGAATCCGTACAGTAATAACTTTGATTAGAACATTAGATACAAACAGCCACACTGATGGCCACTGAGTTTGAGGAATCCTGAAGCTGTTCACATCTACAGAAACTGTTCTTGGAAAGGAGTGTGAGAGCTGTGATGGGGTGGCTGGGAGAACAGTATACTCCTTAGACATCTGAACAGGGAAATTTCTAGAAATAGGTGACAGGAATTCTTTATATGACAGTCTTAGTGTTGCCGATGCTAAGAATTTATTTCATCTAGCTCAAAGTTTTCGCTGTTTTCCATTGACATTGTTTACCCTGGTAGAGTAAGAAGCACAGCTTCTAGTTTAAAAACATGCCTATCTTTGCAGAGAAACATTGAGAGCTCCAAGGTCAGGTTGTGGTTTGATGGACTGAGCTGATGTTGCCACTAAAAGCAGTGGTATCTCCAAGTCCCAGTTGTTGCACTATCCCTCCACCTTCTACTGGGGCAGCTATTTGGTTGGTGAAGTGGCTGGAAATGCTGTTCCGGCATGACACCAAGCACTCTGATGTGCTGGTTTGGTTTTCATCTGGTTCAGTTAATCAGGCTGGTTCAGCATTTGGTCATGCAACAGAAATGAGGGAAGGAGAGGACAGAAAGCATGATCGCTTCCTCTGGTGGCACTAATAACTTCCTGTGAGTTTGAAGTGTCCGTCAAACTACAACCTAAATATGGCCTGCAAGTTCATAAACTAGAAAACAGAATAAAGCCAAACACAAATTCTTTCCAGAAATATAAACCATACAAGCACTTCTATTAAATTTGTTGGGGGACTACTAATTTTAGAGTGCTCAGATAGTAAGATTTTTGCCATGAAGCCTTTACCAGATAGTCCATCCAGGTCTTAGAGGCACATTCCAAAAATGACATTGAAAGAGCTTGGAAAGAGGGCTACAGGACTATTAACAGGGTGGGCAAACCTACCTTATCATGGGAGGCCTGATAAGGCCTAAGAAGCACAATCAATGCATTCGTTCAAGAGAAAGTTTAAAGGGGCGCTTTCTGTTTCCCAGCTATACCCATGTCAGGAAGGAAGTTCCAGGGCAGAGATCTTCCATCTGGAACATGAAAGCAGGGAAGATGGAGCAGCCAAGAACGGCAGATGAAGAAATCGGTCAGGCTTTTTAGTTGTGAACCAATTGTCTAGTGAAGTCTTTCATGGGAATGTGGCAACATTTTCTTATTAAAAGGTTTTCTGAGAAACCTAACTTTCTTCTAAGAGGTCTTCCTACCGTGATGCATCCACAAGTAGCAGGCAGGATGTCGGCCACACCAAGGTATCACCTCTCTTTGTGGTGCCATAGATTCCTGGTCCTGCCAGACTCCTGCCAAAGCTGTCACACATTGGAGAGCCACCAGACAGGTCCCACAGGTTTCAGAAAGCCAGTGAAAGATTTCCAACATAGAAAATAAAAGCCTTTCCCAGTGCTGTTTGACAGGGCTGGGCTGAGGGTGCAGCTGGGTCCACAGAGATGTGGGACTGACATGAGTTGTCTCTCCTGGAAGTTGTGCTACCAGCCTCCCTGTCCCAGTACAACTCTCTTTCCCAGCTGTCCCTAACATGCAGGCAGCAGGAGTGTGCATCAACAGCATGGTGGTCCCTAGGTCATTTTGGATGGGAGTGGGCTGCGCCATCAGGTGTGACAGCAGTGAAAGCTGTCTGGCTGCAGCAATGCTTTCTCCCCCCCCAAAAAAATGGTGCAGCAGGTGACGTCTTGCCTCTTTCAGGTGCCAGCAGAGGGACTCAGGAAAGCCCCTGCCATGCAAGTGCTGCTCCAGATCTTCTCCCTGACTCCGATTTTCAAGGTTCTGCCCTTCAAAAGCACAGTGATGAGTGTGACCCCAGGGTACTCCTGTCACTGGGGTAAACAGCTCGCTCTGGTTGCAAAGGCTCCCATTCCTCTTGTGTGACTCTATGGAGGGATTTTCTGGGAGGCAGGTGAACCAGCAGTGATGCTCTTTGCTAGTGTTACTGTGAAAACAGCCCTCCAAAAGGGTTGACAACTCGTCTGGAACCTCTCATCCTCTTTCTTCCTCTACCCTGCAGGGAGGCTGGAAGGGTACCTGCCATAGTTGAAGCAAACATGGAAAATCATGTTTGTGGGCAGGAAGGGATGAGACCTGTGATGTTAGGGAGATGTTAGGTGCTTGAGGGATCTCAGACAATCCAGTCTGGCATCACAGGACATGGTGGGATGTCACATCCCAGAAAGGCAGGAGAAGCAAGACCCTGGTGTTCTCTGCTATCAAACATAGTGTGCAAGCTCTGTCAAGCCTTGAGTACGCACAGGGCTGCTCAAACACTGCTGTTGGTGTGTGGCTGCATTCTTTCTTCACTGCAAAGAAAGAAGACCGAAGAGAAGATCAAGCTGACCAGAGCAGAGGGAATATCTAGGACAAGTAAAGAAAATTGTTTGGGGTCAGGAGAGGTGAAGCAAGCTTCTCAGCACTTTCCCACATTTGTGGGAATTTCTGGGAACAGCCTGACACTACGTGTTTCCCCATTAGTCTCTTTGCTGCAGTATCTGTCCTGGCCAGTTCAGAGCATTGTGCCCATGTCTAATTTGAGAGGGCTCCTGGGACAGCCTGCATTTGTGCGTACTTGTGCATGGGTAGTAGGAACGGATAGAACTTGTTCAGGGAAGTATTGTGGGGTCATGTGCTGGGGCCATAAGTGTCTTTGGGACTGCCTGGTATCATGATATAAAGCAAACTTCTGAGAGTCTTCATTTTACTACAGTCTGCAAAGGTCCTACCTGCTTTCTTATATGCCAGCTGAGAGGACGGCATGCTGGTTGGTAAAAATCAGTCAGTGGCTGCTGTCTGGCCAGGACATGTTTGCAAAGAAATAGGGAGACTGGGCAGGGGGGCAGGCATGGATGTGCCAAGTGACACTGAAAGACAGTTCTCATCACTAAGTGAGTGTGACGACAGGTTATATAAGCAGATGGAGCAAAAGGACCAGTGGCACCAGTCAGATTAATGCCATGGAGGGGCTTGAACACATGGGTGGAGCTTCTTAACTGATTTGTCTGGTTTGCAGCACAAACACTTCTGCTTGTCTTGGTGCAAAAGGTGTTTTGGTAGCAGTCTGAGACCTAGTCTCTGAGTCAGTTGTGCTTTGGTATCTGTGAGAGGCAGAAAACTTTGCTTGCCCTTTCTATGTAAAGAATAATATATATATTATTATAACAATATAAGTAGTGCCCATTATATATAGAGGCTAAAGTTTGAAAAGGATCCTGCTACCTTCCAATAAGTGCCCTGATGCTGTGTGACTTCTGATGTGTGCAGGACTGACTGCTGTGTGCGGTGGATGTGGATGGGGGAACAGGGTACCACTCTACCAAAGTGCACGTGAGCTGTGAGGCTCCACTTGCCCAAGCAAGAACCGGGGGCAAAACACCCCATCTTGGATGGATGGCTGGCAGCTGTCATGCTTCCCTTAGAGTTGTAATAACTGGTGGACTGCCACACATCTTCTGTGTGGCATGGATCAGAGTCTGGAGGATCAGCCTGCTCGCCTGGACTAACACAAGCATGGTTTGCTAGTGAAATGCTTCAATCCAAAACAAGTTGTGTTGGGGCAAGAAAAATCTTTGACGTTTCTCCTTTCCAACACAGAGGTATTTTCTCACAGTAAATCCTCTGTAAGAAGATGGCTAAATATCTATTGATAGCCTGACCAACTCCAGTGGCACCTCAATGGTCCCTTAGCACACCTCTTTCTTCTCTGTATGCCACTGACCTGTGGCATGATCCCACCACTATTCCATGTGCACAGACACCAGTGCCCATCTAAGGCCTTGCCCCACACATCAATCAACTGCTGTTAAGTTAATCTTATGAGTACAGTAAAAGTCTCAGTGGACATGAATTTGGTTTCAAATTAATTTCTTCTGGCTTAACTGAAACACGCCTGTGGTCCAGCAGCACTAGGCTGGTTTCAGAAAGAACATTGGGACCACTTCAGAGCTTGCAACCACCTTTGAATCCATCTATTTGCCAGCTACTCCAACATCTGCACACAAGGGAGAGCTTGGGCTCCTGTTCAGGCCCTTTCCTCTTCAGTGCATGACTGTACCACTGATACTGTTCAGGTGCCCATGGCTCCCAAGATCTGCAAAACCCTGAATGGTTGTTTTGCTCTTCCTCAGCCTGTTGCTGCACTCCAAAGGGCTGGGACCACACTGACAGTAACAGCAGAGCCAGCTGATGTTAAGACAGGTTGACAGCATCTCTGTGAGTGTTGGGGTTGGTATCTTTGTGAGGCCAGAGAATAGCCCTGGTTGCAAGCTGTGGTGAGCTGTGGCCCTGAGTATGGCCAGAATCCCATGAAATGACAGTGATTTATATGCCATAACTCTCCTGCTCTCTCATTCCTAATACACCTCCTCTAGCAAATCTTGTCTTCATAGTCACTGTATACTCCCTGAAGGTCAGTCCCTCTCTAGCTGGGGGATTGAAGCCCTCCTAGATTTCTGCAAAGCTTGAGGCAGACTTGGCCACCAACCTGTGCAGCAGGCCCTGCACCATGCAGGCTGATGCTTCAGGTTATAAGAAAGAACATTATCCCTTTTATTTCTGGAGCTGCAAGTGTCTGGAAAGCAGATTTCAAGTATGCATTGATACCCTCTGGGCTAAAAGGAGGAAGGGAGCTACCACAGCAAATCCAGAGGTGCATTCCTGGTAGGGACTAAGGTGAGAACTCCTCCTGGTCTTAGCCTCTGGACAAAAGGAAGCTGCAGGGGTGAGATTTCGGCTTTGGTGAAGGTGCAGCTGGGCTCGTATCAGCTTGGGGCTTACCAGTAGCTGCTCTGCCTCTGGCTTGCCTTGTATTGCCTCTACCACAAGTGCAAGGAGGTCTGACACAGGGTTCCTGGAGGAGGGAGGGGCTGGTGTTTACTCAGCAGTTGGGTAAATGTCTGCCAGGGTGCCAAGCAGAGGCTCTCAGACCATCACCTACCAATGGTGCAATGAGTTCTGCAGGACATGGGGGTTTAGGCAAGGAGTCCAGTCATAACAGTGCTTGTGAAAACCAATGTCAGTGACACTGCTGTGCTACAGGACCTGGACTGCTGCTTCTCTGGACAGGAATTGGAGCTGGAAATGCAGATAATTTTGTATATCTCCTTTTAACATGATAGCATGTGACTCTACACTCAGACATTGTATCTGGCGCACCAACATTGTTTTCCTTCACTTCTGGCACAGTCTAACAAAGTCTTTTGGCCTGGAGACCGGACTTCTGCTCCTTGGTACTGCCTGCCTGGAAAAGTGACTGGGTCCCAAGGCTAAATCTCTCTACATATCTTCTTTGCATTCTTTAAGAAAGCAGCTGGAGAATGTTTACACACTGCAAACAGAATGTACAACTCTGACCAAGGAACCGCAATCCGGTTCAACTGCATGGCAAATTTCTTGGCCATAAAATCTGGCATGTATCACAGAGGCCCTGTCTGTGTACAGATCCACCTGGCATTTGTCATAACTTCAGATCACACCTTAAAAAAAAAAATAAATGATGCCATTTCTTGTTCATATCAGACACAGTTGTCATTAGATTTGTTATTAAAAGGGGATTCTTGATCATGCCATTAAAAGCCTGTCTACCTTTTCATTGGTGTCTCCTCCCATTTTTTGGTGTTGCCACACGTGAAGCAGAAATACCACCTGAAATGCTGGCAAGAGACCTTGGCTACAATTGTGCTTGGGTTTCATTCCAGCTGTGTGGCAGCTGTGGCTCCCATTCCTTCTCTGAAACCTCCTACAAAGCTGTGCCCCAGGGTTCTCATAAAATCTCCCCACAAGGTACGGTTTTTTTACCTATGTCATAACAACTCAGTTGGCTGTGACCAACCCCAAAATACATGCTGGCAAGACAAGGAGCATTTCCTTGTTTCAGTATGAGCACCAATGATGCAGCTTCTGCTTTGTGCATGGAAACAGGTATGCAAAAGCTCAGAGTTGTCTGATTTGGTGGTAGCCTTTCCTGATGCCACAGTGGTAATGCTGGCTCTCGCTTCTCTTGTGGCTTATGATTCATGCAAGCAGGTGATGTTAGAGGAACAGCTTGGAAGAATGTACCAGATCAGGGCTGTTGGTATTCATGCAAGCATTTCTGCACCATAGACATGTTCCTTCACCATTAATCTTATTCACAACAACAACAACGCAGGCAGCAGGCTCAACTATCCACTTCCAAAATGGATGGAAAGTGTGCAGATGCTCCATCACTGGATGTGTTCAAATCCAGGTTGGATGTGGCCTTGAGCAACGCTGGGTTTCTTACCGATCTGAGGAGTTGAAGCTGGAATCAGTTCTTGTATTGCAAAGTGTACTCAAACACAAGGCAGGAAAATCAAAACTGAAATCTTGGTCACCTGAAATAGGAGCTAAGGGATGCTTATGTTTAAATAAGAAATGTGGTGGAAGGAAGCTAATTAGTGGAGGAAGGTGATCAGTGCAGGAAGGTGGAGCAGTTCCAGTGCTGGAGGTCTGGTGTATGGTGAAGGCAGCTTCCCTGGACATTCTGCAGTTTTTCTTTATTCCTTTGGGGAGGAACCTGTTGGGAATTCCCTGGGAGGGGGAGGGAGGGCAGGACTGAGCTGCTGGGACACAATGAGCACACAGCCATGTGAGCAGAGAAACACCAGCAGGTTGTTAGACCTTGCTTCACCCACACAATAATTACTTGCAAATCACTCTCAGCATCCAGCATCCCCTCTTTCAGTGGAATAAAGTGCATGACTGTGTGTACTTTCACTCCCACACCTTTACTGTCTGCACAGACTTTCCAAAAATAGTGTTCCAGCCAGCACTAAAGCTTGCTCCAGGCAGCATGACAGTTCATACAGCATGTCAGGGCCCGAAGGGCACTAACGGGTGTTAACTGCCCCACACCTGCCACCCATTCACCTTCTGCTTATGGCCTAGGACCTCATTTAAGCTCAGGCCTAGGTCTCCCATCCTGTCTGAGTTGTGTTAAATGTGTCCCTGTTACCTGCCCTGGATGCTGCCTGGACCTTGGACCTGCCTTATAGCTTTGTCTTTGGCTCCTTCTCCTGCTTGGGATTTGTGAAGGTACCATGGTTGCTGTTCATCCCCACACTGTGTCTGGGGCTGTTGAGGATCCTGTTCTATCTCTGGCTCTACTGGCTAGGCTGGGACCCCATGGGGGGGTTGTGTGCCTTGTTGGGGAGGGCATGGCCAGTGCTGAGTTCCCCTGACTCATCTCCTTCTTGTGTGTGTCTGGAGCTCCCTGGCAACATTTTACTTCATAAAGGATTATCGTCTGCAAGAGACAGTGATTTAATCAGATGGTATCTCACCCCAGAAAGCATCTGATCCTTCCTGGGGTTTCCATTCCTGCTCTTGTTTTTCTTTTGCTGGCTGAAAGAGTTGTTTGGGTTTGCCCTTCCCTCAGTAAAATGCAGCCTAATAATTGGGGCTGAATCTCTGCCCTCCTATAGTTTCTCAACAGTACTGGTGAGATGAAAATGTAAAGAAAATAGTTCCATAAGATGACCACAGGAAGGAGCATGAGAGAGATCTGTGCAGCCTGTCTAGGGAGCACATAAGATGTAGAGTGCTGGTTTTGGACCCACAATTGCATGTGGCAGAAGATGTGGAAATGGCTCACTTTATTTCATATTAAAGCAGGATCAATGTTCATGTTTCTGATAGGCTGGAACTGCTTATAAAACAGATGTCATTTTCTAGTGCAACTGAGTAAAATGGCTGTTTGCGAGACAACTGCAAGTAATAGAAAGTATAGGAGTTTTGTTAATGTGGCACCAAGACAGAATGACATAATGTCACTTTCTTCTAACACCAAAGATCCTCAGGACCTCTTGGGTGGCTCCTCCTCTGCTTTCTGCAGCTGAGCTATAAAATCTGGTGTTCGCTCATCCCGTCAAGAGCATTCAAACGGGCTGCTGCAGTACTGCACACCTTAGATTGATACTGCAGGAATCATCAGCTGACTTTGGCCAGCTTTGTAGGACCTCACAGTTCAAGTAGCCTTTGCAAATAATAGGGAAAAAAAAAAAAAAAAAGAAGCCTTCCTGGGTGTGGTGCCTTTCCCTGCTGCATCATCCCAGACTGCAATGTGCTGCAGTTAGATGGGGATGCCTCTGAGAGAAAGGTGAGTCTAGCTCATTGACTCTGATGGACATGTATTTTCACAACACTCAAGCATAAATCAAAGGGGAGGGGCAATTTCAGGATCTGAAGCTTTCCCATTTAATTAAAATACCATTTAAGCACTAACCTGCAAAAAATTATCAGATCCCCAGCTACTGTGCAGGGGTTGAGATATCCATGGGGTGTCCCTAAACTCTAAGGGAGCAAATGAGGTCCCTCACTTCTTTCACCATCCAGCCTACTGCAGCTCCACACAAGGTGTTATGAAATTAATGCTGGAAACAGAAAAGCCAGCAACTGAGTCATTTCATAACCTTCCCTCTCAATGAGTAGCTGGCATCCCAACAAGAAGAAAGATTGCAGATTAAAATTGTACACATGTGATGTAAAAAATGAACTCTTATTTCCAGCTTTAGACATGAAAGTAGCAGCAGAGTCATCCACCCTCTCCCACTGCTGCTGGGCAAGTTCAAGCTGTTTTAGTCAGGTCCTGGGTCTAATTAACAAAGTGGTAGGACACGGTGTAGTAGGGGCAGCCTCACTGACAGACAAAAAAAGACAAAGCAAACAGGGTGTGGCAGAGCACCTTGGGGGTTGGGCTGTTAAGCTGCACATCACTGTGACTGACAGGCACCTCAGGGTCCAGACCCTTAGTTAATAGGTTTGGGGTCTGGGCTTGTCTGGGTTTGCCCCTCAGCCAATTAGAATGACCATGATACACCCTCGACTAGGGTATAAATGGGGTCCTGCCTGAGAACCAGAGGAGTTGGTTTG
>JAAGNO010025028.1:16076-35021 GCA_033439905.1 Ceryle rudis
TTGCTCAGCTCAAAGAGCCTTTTCGGGTCTGTTAGTGGGATGGTTTGTTGGTTTCTTTTTCAGGTCTGAATTTAAGAGCATTCAAAACTGCTTCCCCCTCCCTTTTCTTGCTGTTTTCCCTCGAAGCAGCTTAGCCAGAGGTTGGGGGTAGGAGGGGAAACACTGCCAGAAAAGCTCCTAACAACCCTCTTTGGAGACAGGGTTTATACGCTCAGCTGTCCCTTGTAAACTAAGCCCTGTGTGAGATGTTTTTTTTCCCTCAAACTTTTCGATTCCCCCTCCTCGCCCTCACCCCTCCTGCTTCGCTCACGCTGTAAGTATGCAGAAAAGAATACTTGGGTACAAGAATGTCCTTTTGTGCCTCAGGAGAAAGGGGCAAGAGGAAAAAATAAAACTACTCAGGCTGCAAAAAGGCGGGGAGGGGGGGAGCTTCAACATTGCCCTGGCTGTCCCTTCTCAGAGGGCTTAGCTGGACAGAGAAAGGTCCTTCCTTCCAGACCCAGGTTCCCCAGACCACAGCGCAGACAAAAACCTGTTGCTCACCGCCATGGTAACATCACCAGCATGATCTGTAAGCAGAAGTGACAGCGCTGGGGGTTTCTGCTGGGATTGTTTTCCTGCAGCCTGTGCACTGGGGGGTTCAAATAATGCTTGAGTATGGACGAGGTCAAGGTCTACCAAAGGAGCAGTTCTTGGTGGGCACTACTGACGTTGAGCTGGAAAGGGGAGTCTTGTGCAGGGTGGGGGGATACAGCTCCTCCCTGGAAGGAAGGATGGTTTTTTTTGGTGCTGAGTGAGATTTCATTCGTTTTAGCTGCAGGGGGGAATCTGATCTGCTTGCATCCCTCTCCAAGGCTCTTGGGGAGGAAAGAAGACAGCCACCATCCCCACAGGACCTGACGTGGCTCAAACCCTTTGGAAAAGGGAAACACTAAGAGCTTTCTGTCTTGGAGTGGGATTAAAACCAAAACAAAAACATATACACAAAAAAAAGCAGAATTTGCTCTGTTGTGGCCAGAGTGGATGTGTCAGCACAACAGGTCTCCAGGGCAAAGCATTTCTGGCTCCAGCTGGGACAGACTCACAAAGCAGAAAAGTGGGTCCCGGAAACATATGTCCCTGCTGACCAGATGTGTGTTCTCCACATGCCTGGGAGAAGAAACGCCAGCAAATCTGACCGAGCCAAGGAGCTGCTGTCACCTCCCTGCCTTGCCAAGCCCACGCGGGATGAAGCGGAGGGGATGGCAGCAGGTGCCCTGCCTGGGAAGCTGGCAGCACCAAGAATTACTCAGAGCATCCTTCACACAACCCATGTCCCCCTGCCCCGCGACGAGCTCAGGAAAAGCTCAGGGCAGGGTGACTCTGGCCCAGGAGCCGCCGTGTCACACGATGGCATCGCCACCATCTAAGCAGGTGTGAGCCTGGCGCTGGGGTCTCGCCATCCTCCCAGCCGCTCACTGACATCTGGGTGATAGACGAGCACCATTAGTCCAGCTACGCTGAGTCTCCAGCACGGCCTGGGCCCCGAGCCCGAGAGTTTCGCTCCCTGAGTTAATGGAAATATTATACACATGGAGCTGGCCCCTTCCCAAAGACACTCCTGCCTTGCAGAGGGAGTCACTCCTCACAGCGCTCAGCTCTGCAGATGGATGGAGGGGACGGAGCGAAGCAGCAGCCAAGAGCCACTCAACAGGCAGCAGGATATGGTTAAGAGCACTTGTCTGTCCTCCTCAGTGCAGGCTGTGTCTGTAGGGTAGGGAAACAACTGGCCATCTCCTGCACCCCAGAAAGGCTTGCTCCAAGGTGGCTGGGGCAAGGAGGACCCCAGTGTTCACCCATCGCTTGGAGCTACGAGGTGCAAAAGCAGCAGGACTCATTTCCAAGTTGTCCTGCCAACCAACCAACCGAGCTAAAAAACCCTCTGCCATTCCACTAGTCCAAGCTTTACGTGTTGCCACGAGACAAAATTCAAGACAAAAGAGGTCAGGGAGGGATTTCTGCCATCAGAGCATCCCCGACAGCTCCATGATGCCTGCGGCTGTTTAGAAACCACATGCAATGCCCTGGCCTTCCATCCCAGCGATGGAGTCCAAGCCCAAGGAGGGTCTTGTTTTTATTAAAATGCTTTAAATCTTTTATATCCTCTCTGCCAGCTGGACGGCTGCACTCTCAGGGCAATTATATGCATCATCTAAACATCATCTAGAATGAAAAGACTTCATTTAATTAGGTTATTTAAATGACACGTTTGACAGAAAGAGCCAAGCAGCCCAAACAGGATATTTAATGCTCACGTTCGTTTGCATGCGTACAGAACATTATCTGAAAGCCTCGGAAATCAACGGCAAGACTTGACATCAGAGGCTGCAGACCAGATGTCGACAAAGAACCGGTGGGAGAGACGATACAAGGAGCTGCCACCCGGGCACCGCCGCCACGCGCGAGGCTGCCAGAGGAGAATTTTCTCTCGGGTCACAAGTCTGCGGTTGTTCCTCCTCCCCGACAGAAATAGCACTGCTGTGAGTCTCACCAAAATTGTAATTTTTTTTATTTTTTTCCTCCTCCTACTTTTCACCCGATTTCCTCTATGTGGAAAAGAAATCGGAAAGAGACTTTAAAAAGGGAAAATTCCTCCCCTTCAGCAAAACCAATCCTGAAAGCACGTCTGTTGTTGAAAAATAAGCAATCTGGTGTTTTTGTACCAAAACAAACAAAGGTGCAGTTCCGATTCTTTCAACTCTGTACTCCCAAATTTGAAAAGCCTAAACCAAAGTGCCGATTTGCAGCTTATTTTAGAAGCGTGACAGAAAACACCTCCCGTTTCACTACCCTCTAAACACCACGCTCTGCAGGTGCGAGAGGCAGGAGATGCACAGGGCACCCGCAGATGGGCAGGTACAATCTCAGGCGACACATTGACAAGCACAGCATTAAAAACCCCCCACAAACTGCTTTGAACAGATGAGCTGCGTTTCACCTTTTGAGCTGGTGGTATATCCATCCTGCTGGGATACGGCGACCTGAAACAGCTTCTCTTTCCACATGTTTCCTGGCACCATTCCAGGGGAGGTTGGCCAGGGCTCTGAGCAACCTGCTCTAGCTGCAGATGGCCCTGCTCCCTGCAGGGGGGTTGGACTAGATGACCATGAAAGGTCCCTTCCCACCCAAACCAGACCGATTCTATGCACAAACAGAATCGGTGCTGAGAGTTAAGAGCCAATTCCTAAACACCAGTCAGTATTTTGAAACACAGAATGGCAATTGCAATGAGAAGACAAAAAAAAAAAAGAAGAGAAAATCCAGAGAATTATCTTTGAGAAACAGAAAGGAAGGACACAACTAACACTGGAATGGGAAGCGACTGGAAAATTTTCAGATTTTACTGGTTTGAAACACCCTTTTACTTTTCCTAGCCTATGCTCCTTCTAACAATTCCCAGTTTCTCATGGATAACGAGAAACAAACCTTTCATCTTTTTCCTAGATGCAACCCGAAGTTCTTACCACCAGTAACGTAGCACCTAAAAGTCCTAGTGCTGGCCCAAGACCCTTCCTGCAAGGGACACCCTCCCACCCCCCATGCTGCTGAGAGCAGCTCCTTCGCTTTTCAGCCCCTTCCAGCCCAGGAGGGCGGCCAAAAACTGTCAGCATGTGACTCACCCGCAATGGAAAGACTTGTGCCACTAAGCCCAGCTCCTGGCCCAGGCTCTTGCAAGTGACACAAGCATTTTGGCGCTTGGCCCTTACTCTGGCTTTCTACTATAGGTCTATAGCCTCCATCGCTTGGCTCCAGAGGTCTCCTTGGTTCCCTTCTCCTCCTGGAGAAGACTCCAAGGACACCTTATTGCAGCCTTTCAGTACTTAAAAGGTGCTTGTAAGAAAGATGGGGACAGAACTTTGAGCAGGGCCTATTGGGACACAACAAGGCAGGATGGTTTTAAACTAAAAGAGGAAGATTTAGACTAGAGAGAAGAAAGACATATTTCACATTGAGGGTAGTGAGAGCCTGGCCCAGGCTGCCCCGAGAGGGGGTCGCTGCCCCAGCCCTGGCACCATTGCAGGGGAGGTTGGCCGGGGCTCTGAGCACCCTGCTCTAGCTGCAGATGGCCCTGCTCACTGCAAGAAGGTTGGACCAGATGACCTTGAAAGGTCCCTTCCCACCCAAACCAGTCTATGGTTCTGTGATTCTCTTCCCACTGCTGCAGGACAAATTAGTCTATGGGGCTGAAGACAAAGAGAGGTGCCTCTTGAAGCTGCAGGAGCTGGTATTAAATCCTGTCAGTCTCTGTGACATGAAAAGCTTTGCAGGGGGGAAGAACCAAGCTAATAGCCTCACGCTCCTCATCAGGAAAGTAGCGGGGAGCATAATGCCAGCCCTGGTCATTTCCAGAACCAGATTCTCACCAGTGCATCTTTTCCACAGGATGATTTTCATCGTCATTTAGCACACGGACCTGATTTGCCGCTCTACCCCACTTCACGCTGTCTGCTCTCCTGCGGTTTATAACCTGCCGAGACAACTATTTCCCAACTCCAATTGCGTTGGCTTCAACTTCAACTCTGGCTTCTCCCAGTCCATCTGTGAAAGCTCAGCATAATCTGTAAGGCCTGTGCATTTACACGCAGCAGAGCTTTAAACAAGGAGAAAGTGTTTCCAGCAGATCCGGCAGAGTTCAACACACCATTTCCAAAGCCAGCAGAATCCTGGGGAAACCTGTCCATGGCTTGGACCCTGCAGGGCAGGTGCTTCGGGGGGTCTGCGGGAAGGAAAAGAGCCCTGGAAGAAAGAAAAGCCTGAGAAATTTACTGAGCTTGGCTTGGTACGTGGGTGCGCATCAGAGCTGGGTAAACGAAGATCTTGGGAAAAGGGTGGTTTGGCCCAAGACAAAACAAACTTTTTCCAAAAATGAATAAAGAACCCAAAGACCAGATCCACAAATAACTTCAGTCCCTTCCTCACTGTTTCCAAAACTCTACTTCTTTCGGTGAATTCGCTTTTTGGACCCCCTACAATGAAAGGGCTGCTGCTGAATACGAACAGAGGAACCCAGAGCACGTTCAAATAAACACTCTCCCTGTGTGTATTTGAATCTTTCATCGTGTACTAAGTTTGTGTGTAGGACTTTTATTTGTATTTATAAACTCTGAGATAAAGGTACTCAGAGTTTACTTCTTTCTAGCATCACACATCCGAATAACCAGGGAGCACAAATCCCAGAGAGACCTGTTTACCTTTTCCCTGTATTTCTTGCTTCCATATCCTCCTGCCCAAAAGCAACAACAAACAATGCAAACGAAGGAAATTGAATGCAAACAGCCTTGTTAACAAGGTGCTGGTCTGCAAAAAGTTCAAGGATTCAATCTACAAATTCAGCCGTAAGATTCCAGAAATGATTGCGGGATTGGCGGCAGCAAGAGATTAATCACATTTAATGATACTTCACTTTCCCTCCCTCAAATTAATTTAGCTCTTCACGAACCATTTGATTTCCAAAAGGGTGAAGAAAACTGGCAGCAAGACACAGCACAAAAATGGGATGCCTGGGTTCAGGGCGAGCCCACGATAGTTGAGTCTTAGATCCCCGTTTCCTCACGTGGAGCAAAACACGGCAGCAGTGATGGGAAGTGGTTTGGAGGTGGAAGAAATCCCGAGCAGTCACCAAACAGGGACAAGAGGAGGCAAAGCACGTCCACATTTCTTTGCACCGTAAAATGCAAGCTCTGAAAGACCATCTGGAGATGCCCTAGGAAGGAAGCACATCAGCATCTCCTCAGTTTTCAGTCCAGCATCCCCTGAAAACAGAGACATGACCAAGAGCATCCCGAGAATCGTATCCTGATATAATTTCACCTCTCAGCAGTGAAACCGAACTGTCATTTTTGTCCTGACAAGCACTGCAGACAGAGGACAAAGTCTGACAACTGGCCCAAGAGGCAGTGAACGTGCAGACCTATTTCAAGTGCTTCTCACTGAGGAGAAGTGATTTTCACCGTTTCCTCCTCCTACCAGATGGATTTTAGGGAAAAACTATGGGACGCAGGCACTGAGCAACCTTCCTGAGCAAAGGGGATGGCGAAGCTCCTCCTGCCATCGACTCCTTTTCTCTTTAAGAATGGCAAAGAAAACACAAGGGAAAACAATAACCACATTCCTTCAAAAAACTCCTCAAAGAGTTTCCTTGTGAATTATACGCACAGAAAATAATTTGTGTGGGCTCTTATTTTATCAAAAACATCCCACTTCCTATGTCAATAAAGGGCCATTACCGGTTACATGATATTTCTGGCTTGTAACTTGATGTCTTGCCCGTATTTCTTTGCACTGGAATCAAAAATGTCTTGTCTGTGAAGTGTGGGTCAAATAATCTGGGTTTTACAGTTGTTGGCAGCTCGGAGATTGTTTTTTTCCTTTCCCTTCACAATTGCTTGCTTTCTAAACCAGTCAACATCCCTGCCTTCGATTATCTCGTCCTCTCCAGTAAAGCAAACCCCCTGAATGAAACCCCTGATATTACACCAGCATTCAGGACAAGTCTCCATTGATGGCAGCAGGAGCCATGGGCGTGGAGACCCACACAGCCCTAAGCACTTGCAGGCAGGCTGGGGAGACTGTCAGCAGGGAATATAACCAAGGACTTACCGAGTCCCTTGATTGATTTGGAAATACCTTGAATCAGGCTGAATCCAGGGTCTGATCCTGCCTCAAGAGACCACTTCCTCCCTCTTGGATACACAAAGGAGGAACCATTTCTCTTTAGTGATTTCTCGGTCTCTGGGAGCTACTGCTATCACATCTCTCCTCTCGGGCTAGTTTGATATGATCTCTCCGATTCTCCTCAGCCCCTCTGCGTTCTTCCCACTGATTGCGGTCCCTCCCATCGCCTCTGTAATTCTTTACCTCTGTGCAGCAGCAGCGCGGAGGCTTCCTCTAACTTTCAACCCAAGCCAAAATTGTCCTTGTCCAGCTGCGTCTGCCATTAGTTTTATTTTAGTTTCATGTCCATCTCGCTCTGGAGGGTGGGGATGAGGCAGATGCTTTGCCGTGGGGCTGCAGTCAGGCTCCACGCTCCTCTCCTTAGTTTAGGAAGCACCATAAGCAGGATCGGGTTATAAATTCCTCCAGGTTGTTTTGAATCTGGAGTGTGTGTGTGGGGGGGAAGTTGGGAGTACCTGGGATGCTCACTTTGTTGCCTCGGTCTCCAGCTTAAGGGAGAAATAAGGGCCCTTGTGTTTATTTCACAGTTCTCCAGGGGCTCTTTCAGTGCTACATTAAGTGAAAACAGATGAGCTGAGTACGCTAACCTCAACGTCTCCTTGGGACACCGTCTCCAAATGTCTTGGAAGTCAACCTCCTTGAAAGAGCATCCCATTCCCTGAAGGGTGAGGTTATTCCTAATGAATCTCTCCAGAGGAGCAAGTAAAGAGAGGTGGAATTTTTGCACATGCAACCAAAAATCCTGGAGATGGCTTTTGGCTGGGCTGCGCTAATAAATAAAGACTAATTTTTGAGAGCATAACTCACGCTGGTGGGAGATAAGGAAGGAATGCAAGTTCCCTCTGAGAACAGCCTAGGAGAGAGTTATCCTCTGAGATCAGAGCAGAAATCATCGAGTCAACAGCAGAGGCCGGTCACCACTAATAAATCCAGAGCAGACCCCAAATCGGCAGAGCGAGGCTTCGTCCCATCCCACCCAGCAGGCAGCAGGGGAGCAGGAGACGTGCCAAACCCTGGTCCCTGAGCAAGACTTTGGGGTTTGCAACACAAACTCCATTTCACCAGCAGGCCGTCTATCTCGTTTGGGAAGTGAACGCATTCCTCCAAGGTGAGGCAACGGGCCCTGTGGACGGGAAACGGTGCCAGTCCCTCCAGCAGTGGCACTCCTGGTTGGGGAATCAGAGAGGAGGAAGTCAGGCCCAAGTGGTTTAAAGCTTGGGCCACCCAGCACTTCTCTGCACCCATAAGAAGATGATCAAGGCTACTGGTTCTCTCCAAAGAGCTCTGGAAAGGGGGAACTGAAAAACCCATCTCTTCCCCACAGACTG
The DNA here is from genome assembly GCA_033439905.1 of Ceryle rudis. Lineage (NCBI taxonomy): Eukaryota > Metazoa > Chordata > Aves > Coraciiformes > Cerylidae > Ceryle > Ceryle rudis. The sequence continues at coordinate 24,119 of JAAGNO010025028.1, forward strand.
GACCGTGTTCCTGGAGCACTCGCTGCACCAGCTCTGTATTTATGGATCACTGGTGGGGGCAAAAGTTAAGGTGATGGGACTGTGGAGGAAACAGGGTGGGAAAATCATCTCTCGGCTATGCAACGCTGCATTTACCTACAAGCATATTAAATAAGATAATCTACCTACATTAAAGCAAAGCCACATTGCTGAAACTCTAAGGGGGCTGATCCCATGTCCTATCTAATCCTGCATCTCCCCAGAGCATCTTTTAACAGGCTCCGAGATGCTCTCCAAGTAAATGGCAAAACATGAAAAAACCTCACAGCGATCCGTTAGCCTAGGCGTCCTAAAAATGAAAAAGGAAAGCTTTGTAGGCGAGGGATTTGGGGCTGTTTACAGCTGAGAAACCTGCTGTTGTAAAGCAGTCACCCAGGGCACCATCAAATGGGCAATTCCGCCACAGCAGGCACTGGGAAATCTGGTTTTGGGATAGAGGTGTGTGCTAATGCAAGCCACAGCATCTCTGAAGCTAATAAACTGAGTTTCAGCATCAGCTCTCCCATTTCCTGGTGACCAGACCCTCTGCTCACACACAGCCGTTGCTGCTGTCTCGGTAACATACCTGTGGGAAGGGCTCGTTTCGGTAGAAGCCCCAGTTTCAGAGCAATGGGTTCTTCTGGGGACCTCAGCTCCCAGCAGTGACTCTCTGTGGCCAGATCTCACGAGCACATCCCAACTGATAAGAACATGACCCGCATCCTCCGCCAAGAGCCATGTCTCTCGGAACAAGAGGAATAACCTCGTGCCAGAAGGGAAGGAGGGATTCTTGGCACAGACATCACCTCAAGCACACCTCGGGCTCAAGGAACTGTCTTCCCAGTTTCAAACCACCTTGTTAATCCCAGTGGGATTGTGCCAGCACAGCTGAGAACCCAACTCAGCCCGTTACCTGGACTCCAACACCTCTGAAGTCACTTTTTCCGAAGGCCGTTTTCCCCATTCACCACCCTGCCATAAAAAAACCAAACCTGCAAACACCCAGCGTTAAAAACCTGCTGGGAATGAACTGGGATTTGTAGCAGCAAACACCAGCGGAGGTGACAGAGACATCACCAAATAGTTATGCAAAGGGCTCTATTTTTAAACCTACGCCTCGGCTACCTATTAACTCCTTTTCTCCTGGGAGGAGGTGCAGAGATTCCTCTAGGTTTGCAGAAAACAACAACCCCGATTCCTGCTTTTTAACCTTTAACGATTTGTTTTCCTCTCCAGGAGGGAGAGCTGCACCCCCCAGACCCCATTTTGAGACCCGGCTGTGTTAGTTTTGGCCGGGTCTGGAGCTGTTTCATACTTTGCGCTGGCACAGACTTGTTATACCAGCTGCTTAATAACAACACACCTGTACTGAAGCTGGGGCTGGGGGCTGCAGCGGAACCCAGCGGTGCTCTTAACGATGGTGGGGTGACACAGTGATGGCGGCATGACCTCATGGTTTACTTTAGCTGGGTGATCTGACACCATGAAGAGCACGTGTTTTCTCAGCTGTCCGTGGCCTCTCTAGGAGACCGGAGTGACCCGTGGGCTAAAGCTCTGGTCTGGAGGTGGGCACCTGTCTGGAGGAACTGGAGCTGTTCATCCATCCTTAATGAAGTTGCATCTCCTTGCTGTTGGTGTATCATCAGTTTTCCCCTTGGAAAGATTTATTGAAAGTGGTTTGCAGTTTGGTTTGGCTTTCAAAAACTGATGAAAAGACTCCAGTTCTCTCTTTTGGAAATCTGTGCCTTACAACAGCTGCCTACAGCAGGCCAGGAAGCTACAAACCCAATGGCATCCACATAAAGACTGGGAAAACATCTCTGCGGCAAGCTGAAGGCTCGGGCAGGAAAATATGAGACACATTTACGTAATAATTATAACTCACACTTGCACAGAACCTTTCAGCAGGGGATTAAAAAGCACTTTGCGAACATTATCGGCCACAACTCTTCTATGAGGTAGGTATGATTCCTCTTTTCTCTACAGGAGAAGCCAAGGCAGAGGGAGGTGTTTTTCCAGCCCATATTTTGAGAAGCCTGCACATTTGGAGGCTTTGGTGTTGGGATGCTCAACGTGAAATCACAGGAGGCCTGACTACCCTGCTGGAGTCAGTGCTGGCATTGCAGCAGTGACAGCTCGGGTTGTGATGACCAGTGTCCTCACGATCCAGCTCTGAAATGTTTTGAGGCAACTCAGAGGCTGATGCACCAAATAGCGGTGGGTGCTCGTACAAGTAAGAACATACAAAACTTGACAATTAGGACTAGAGTCCAGAAGCTGTAATTCCCAATGCTTGGGGATAAATGCATTACTACTGTGCTAGCTAAGAAAAAAACCACTTTTTTTTTTTCAGTCTTCATGCTTTAGGGAGTCATCAGATGCACCACAGAGCACACTTCACCCCATTTTCGTTAGCGTTCGAGTTCGCCAATAAGCTTAATAGGTTTTTACTCTTCCCCTGAGACCTAACTACTAATTGGAAGACATCAAATCACCCTGAAGGCAAAATGAATTCAGAATCAACCCACTTCAGACCCTCTGAATGACCATCTCCTTCCTCTTCTCTTGCAAACAGGACTTGGGACAAGACAGAAACCAGGAGCCGCCAACACAAGAGGACTCCCAATCCATGGCATTCCCAAGCTGTCTCCTAAAGCCATGGTCCCACCATGGCACAGGGGTTTTGGAAAGGTCCCATACAGGCCCTGGAGGAGGAGTGTTTATTTACAGACCTCTTGGAAACCTCAAAAGGCCACAGGAAATACAACACTTCGACACATTCTGGTCGAGAGGAAAGGCAGCCCAGAGCTCACTGCAAGGGTTAATTCACCAGCCCTGCTCCTAACAGAAACATGTACAGACCTCAATTATGCTGCCCACACTTTTAAAAGGACCATAAAACATACATTGCATTGGCGAGATAGTCAAAAGCCCCCCTGGGACTTGTGCTCTGAACTCGTTAAAGAGGTTTTACTTGATTTGAGTTTTATTTTTTGGTTGGCTTTGGGCTTGTTTGGGGATTTTTTTTGTTGTTGTTTTTACTTATACATCAGCATTATTGTGAGGTATGTGCATAAGCTCTGGGAGATTAAAGAGCTTGGATCTGTTAAGTACTGTGCCTATATAAATAGATCACACTGGACCAGAGGTATCCTTTTCAAACTACCTGAGTATCTGCCATCCATCTCCCAGCACAGCACATGCTCCCAAGTCCCTCAAGCTGTGCTGAATCAAAGCGTGGACACACCGGGTGCTTTCGAAAGCTTTGCCCTGGACCACTCCAGTGGTTCTTCCCCAGTTTCAGCACAACCACTCCTCAGGCATGCAAAGTAGCCTGAAAATGTGGCCGTTTGCAGAAAAAGTAACTGTATAAAAACGACACCTCATTACCCCAAACATCTGCCCTGCATGTTTCTGGTGAGTCATATTCACTCCATTTCCAGAGCAGAAACACAAACACATGTTTTAACTCCTCTGACCAACACAGTGCCAGTGTAACCCGGGAAAAACCCGTGAGGGTCTCCCTTGCCTCGCGTTCTTCAGGGGCTCTTGAGAGGACCATCCCCTTGAGACATATGCAACCTCACCCTAGGCTTAAATAACACGATATTGCATCAGGCTGAGCATGAAAAACACACCAAGAGATCTGCTGATCAGCTTTGAGAGCAGCTATATTACTGACATTTATTGAGTAGGGAAACTTCTCAGTGACGTCCAGTGATAGGACTTCTCAGTGCTCTGCTCAGTGACATCCAATGATAGGACAAGGGACAATGGGTGCAAGCTGGAACACAGGAGGTTCCATGGAAACATAAGGTGAAACTTTTTCATGGTGAGGGTGACAGAACTGGAACAGGCTGCCCAGGGAGGTTGTGGAGTCTCCTCTGGAGACTTTCCAAACCCACCTGGACACCTTCCTGTGTGACCCGATCTAGGTGACCCTGCTGGGGCAGGGGGGTTGGACTCGATGATCTTTCATGGTCCCTTCCAACCCCAAACATTCTCTGATTCTGTGAAACTGAAGCGGAAAACCAGTATGAGCAGATGCCCACTGTAATTAAAGCCAAGTTCAGAGCTCAATACACAGAAGGATCAAGTGATGTCCAAACACAGAACCAAACCACACAGAGGTCCTTCTGCTCATGCAGAAGATGCAACCACTTGAATTTAGGTGAAAGAGAAACACAAGGAGTCTCACGATCCAAGCAGCCTGACAAAAGCAGGTTCTCCTGGGCTGGGATGCTACTGAACAAGCTCTGACACTTTCCTACACTGAGAAAGAAATGATTAATGGGCATCAAAAACCAAACTGAGCTTTGCATCCACACCCCCAGCGCCTCAGTAGCTTCCAAAGGACTTTCTGGGTAAATCACAGCAGCGTGACACAGGTTTTTTTGTAACAAAACACCTACTCTGACCTTAATCTACACCACGGAGAGACCGAGGCTCAGCAGCACACGCTGCTTTTGGTGAAGCGGGGAGGGTCTGCAAGGGAAAGGGACTCTCCAATTCTATGACTAGAGTAATCCAGGGGATTCTAAAGCTCCATGTAACACAAAAGTGAGGGCTGGACCCAGACCTGCAGCTATATTACCGGTTGAGCCCACCTTGCAGTGATGACCCAGCAGTTGCATTAATGCTGCAGGGTTGGGGACAAGTAAATGAGACCCTTTAACTGACTAATATGAGATTATCCATCACCAAAATGCATCCAAAGCATCTGCTTCACTCCTAAGATGGTTTCACCTTCCAGTGCCAACATCCTGGAAAAAGCCTCAAGAAATAAGTTTTGTTTCAACAAGATACTGGGGAGTATTTTGCTTTCCAGTCACAACCAGACACAGCATCACCAAAGGGCAAGTTAGAGCCAGGATGAGGCCATTTTTCAGGCTGAAAAGGACCTGAAAAGGTTCTTCTGACCCATGCTTCATCATGTGTTTCTCATTTTGGCCCTTCCTAATTTTGTACCCCGCTCCACTTGCCGTGGAGGGTGGTCACACAACCTCTGAGTTTTGATGGTATCCAGAACCCGTCCGAGATCAGGCTCTGGCATCTCCGTACAGTCTGCTCCAGCCAAAAATGGCACGCAGGGCACAAGGCTGGGATTAAGAAAAGCTGTTTCACAATGAAACAGTTACAGGACAACTGGTGGATTCTGCCAGGAAGAGTTTATTTGGGGTTCTTTTTTTCAAAACAAAACTAAACCAGAAAAATGTGTGATTTTTATTGCTGGTGAAAGGTGCTGGATTTGCACTCAAAGGAAGCATAGCATTGTGAAATGAGCTGGGGAGAACTGATTTCCCTATCTGATGAAGTTTTGCAGGATCCTGAATTTCTTCACATCCACATCACAGCAGCAAGAACTTAGAATTACCTTTTGTTTTGTTTTAAAAGAAAAAAAATTAAAAGGTTTCACATCAGCTTTGATAACAAAGTTATTGGCTTCTGACTGTAAATCAGAATATCCAACTTGAGAATTGTCAAAATTAATATGACTACTTCTCCCCTAAGGCTTTTCGGTGGAAAAACCTCATGTTTCCTGCATGAATTTTCAAGGGCTGAGAAGCATTTAAGCCACAACCCTTTAGAAGAGGCTAGTAACCAGCATGGTAAGCAAGCATCAGCAGGGCTTGGGTCCTAACTTTACATCTGCAGATGAGTACACCATGAAGAACAACTCACCCTTGGCTTATACTGCCTTCCCACCTCTGATGGTGTAATGGTTTGTGGTAATATCCCATCAGCTGTTAAATGAGCCATCTGGGTTTAAACACCCACCACCCTACTAGTAAAAGGGCATCAGCTAATACATGATTTTGGAGAAAAGGGAAAAAGGATGCAAACTTCTGCACTGATAGTGGTAGAGAAGATGAGCCCGTCACAAAGTCCCTGCAGTCCCTTCTCCAGCAGCCACCGGGTTAGTCAACACGAGCACACGCCAGGGTTTCAAAGCAGACACACAAAGCTGGGGTTGCTTCACTCCAGCAGACAACATTCCCTCCATCAATTATCTTGGCCGGGAAGAACCTGAACTCTTGATTAGTTTTGTTTAGGGGAGCAGCAGTGAATTCCAGGCCACGGCGCTCTGATGGGACACACGGATGGAAACCACCACTGCCAAGCACGCCAGCGCTGCTAGGAAGTTGTCTTCAGAGAAGTCCCTAGAACCGCTGTACTCTTCCCAAGGCACAGCACCAAAGCTTCAGAGTCACCCAACAAAAGCCGTGCTGAGAAGGACAGGGCTGCGAAAGAGTTTAGGCGGTGCCAGGATGCAACCGTTCCAAAGAACTCTGAAACCACAAAATAACTTCCCCAGTCATGTAGAAAAACAATCGTTTTGGAAAAGCCTCCTGTGAGTACATATACTCATTTACACTCTGTTGTTATTATTATACATGTTATTCTCCATTGGTGATGAAATCCATATGTCTGCTTCTCCCTTCGTTCTTTCTCCATTACTATCTGAGGCTTTGATTTATTTCCTGGCTTTCTAAATTGATTATTCAGAGCCATATAGGAGGGAAAACATGATACTAGAGACACGGAGACAAAGTCATAAGCAAAAACAAGGCGGGGAGGGGGGAGAGAGAAAAGAAAGAAACCACAGTGCCAAGTCTCACACATCTGTAGTGTCTCTTGACAGAGGTGGGGAAAAAAACATTGAGCCCTTCTCTGAAATGAAGCAGGGATTTATTGCAAAAACTTACGGTCAACTGAACTTATCGGGCAAGGGTTAAGAAACTAAAGACTCGATCTTATAAACACTAAAGCACATACTTAACTCGATTTCGACATCAAAGCCGACTCACGTGAGTAAAGTTATTGAGCATGTGTTTGCAGGGCATGAGGGGTTAGCGGCACAGTCGTAAAAGGCTGGGATAGAGCGTGCAAATAAGCAAGGATTAAAAATAACCAAAATAGAGAGAGCTGGCAAGGAACTCTTGGCAGCTAAAATAATAATAGTAAAAACCCCACATAAATTAAAGCATTGTTAGCTTTATGTATGTGAGGCTTCCTCCATCTGTTTGTTTGCCAGACTGAGCAATGAGATGGTTTTGCTGTTGGGACCTTTGTTCTTTATCATCCCCTCTTAGGGCACGTCTAAAATGGGAGCCTCGTATCGGAGAAAACAGCTTTACTGATTTAAATCCTCTCCCCCAGATAAGCCAGTCCTGAAGAGCAGGATGGCTGCAGGCTCAGCCCTGATGGTAAGACTTTCCCAGGAGGACCTTCTCTTCCTTGAGGTGTTGTTTCTGCTGATGGCAGCATGTGGATGGAGCAAAAGGTGGTCGAAAGCAAAGACGACTTATCTACATGGCAAAAGCCACACTGACCACCAGTCCCGGTACTTTTGACGTCACCGGTAGAGCCCTTGCATCTTCCCCCTGTAGAGGAGGACAGCACATCAGCCCACCCCCAGTAACCTTGGCCTCAAGGGACACATTCACTGCAGTAAGAGCAGGTCTAACCAAGCAACTTTGAAACGGTCCTGTAGGTACCACAACACAGCCACCAGGGGCCACCTTACCCTTTGAGGGGACAGATGTCATCTAGAAAACCTCAGAACAAGAATATGCTGCAGCAAGTTTATTATGGTTCAAAACCACACTTTGAAATGGTGGACTCCTGCCTCCTTCTAGACAGCGCTCTCCAGCAGAGAGAAAAAGCCTCACCCATTACTGCCCTCATCCAACTTGTGCCAGCTCAGAACAAGAGTAACACTTTGAAACGTCAAGCTCGAGCTGGAAAATGTGAGAGACAGCAAGAAAACGAGCAAAAAAACCCACTTACCCACCACTTGCAAGTTTCCTGTGGGAAAATTAGAAATTTTTTTTTGTGGAAGGCTGTCAAAAAAGGGATTTTTCCCATAACTAACTTTCTTTCAGGGGAAATGCTGGAGTTGCAGCCAGCTCTATTCTAAAGCTCTTAGGTTTCCAGTATTAGGCTGGGAATATAATAAAAATAAGCTTCTTTGGAAGAGAGCTGGTATTTCTAACTCCTAATAGAGCTGATTTTAGGACCAGCATGAACAGCAATTAGTAGGTTTTTTTTAAAAACTGTCACTGGGAGATACAGCAGCACAGATTAAAAATGTCAGTAGGAGCTTTGGAGAGCAGTTTAGCTCCCGTTTTCTTCTCCAAGCTATTTCCCTGGCCATATTTCCCAGAGACAAGTTATTAATTATTCTCAGAGATGAGAGAGCTTTCATAGGTGTCTCTACTGTGCAACGTCCACGGAAAGCACGGTCTACCAAACTTTGGCCGAGGAACTCGATCGCTTCACTGCTTCAGCCACCGGTTCCTCCACACCGCTCCCTTTGCTCAGCTATAAAGCCCTACCCCAACCCACTCAGCAGCCAGATGTCCAAAACCCAACCCTGACATACACGTCCCCTCTCAAGGGAAGCGGTGGGAGATGTTCACTGGTCTGGCCGCTGGCAGCAACCGCTCTCCTTAAATCATCCCCCCTCCTAGTTCCTTTACCCCGGTTTCAGCACAGTGGGAGGTCCCACCAACTCCACGTTGGGCTGGGAGAGGTCTGCTGCTGACCCCTTGGAAGCAGATGTGCAGGAGCATCTGGTCATCGCACATCAGCTATTGTGATTTCTGGGTCCTGCTCCTCCACCAACTCATTCCTAACAAGTCCTATTTGAAGTACTTAAGGGATGAAAAGCTCACAGCTCAGATATTAGAGGACAGGCCTTTCTGTCACTGCCATTAAGAATGGGCAGCACATTAAGAGTGGGAGCTGACAAGAGATTCCCATTTCCTTTCTTTTAAGGGAAGTCCCACCCATGTGCCAGGGATTTCAATACCTTGTTTGGAGGTTCCTCCCCACATTCGTTCCCTGGGAAAAGTTAATGAAAATACAAGCAGAAGAAAGCAAAGCTGGCCCCAAAAAAGAAATCAGGGGTCTGTTAAAGTCAAACCTTTGCCTTCCTCAAGCAGTTGAAATGATAATCCCATAGCACTGCACTGCAGTAAAACCCAAGGCACGTTTGCTAGGGCAGTTGATCTCAGACAGTCGTTATCTAGGGACTACATCAGCACAAGCTACATGCAACAAGGAATGTGGTGCATTTTTTATCCCCAACTTTCTCCCAGCGACCATTAACTTCCTTCCTCTACTCTTGAACTGTCTGGGGTTTCAGTATTTGGTACCATATCCCATACTTGGGAGTTGGCAGGAAGATTAAAGAACTCTGTAGCTCTTGTCTTCATGAAGCATTGCAAAAGGATCATGTCATGGCTAATCCCTCCCCCACCACCTATCACTTATTATTACAAGAAAACTAAATCGCCTTGGAACCCAGAAAGTCTTTTTCTTTTTTTTTTTTTTCATCTTCAGATTGTCTCCACTTACAATCTACAGCGTAACGTTAAACCTCGCTCTCCAGTAACACTGGCCCCACTGGGCATCTGATCTCACCAGCAGAGCCGTCCTACCAGAGCCACGGAAGTGCCGGCAGACAGAAATACAGGATCCAGACTTCGGCTCCATGGGATGGGGAGACTACCTCGAGTTCTGATAAGACACAGCAGAAGGAAGAGCGAGCCTTGGGGATTTCCAAGAGTCGGTGAAGCCTTACAGCTGGATGAGAGCGAGCAAACGCAAGGCTCAGTAGTTTGAGCTGAAGAGATATTGCAAGAGAACACAACTCTTCCCTTGGAGATACCATCTGGGCCAATAAACAGTAACCTGAGAGGGGCTGTAGTCACTGAGCTATGCTAGATAACACCCTTAGACTGTCACCAAGACCTAGACCCACCCTCTTCCAATCCCTTTCCCAGAGATCTAACCTTTTTCCGGGCATTGCTTTCTATTCTGCAGAAAAGTTGGCTGGCCGTCGCCCTGCAGACAGTTTGCTGCGATACACTTTTGTCCCCGCGCCGATGACGCAGCCTCTCTGCTCCAGGGTTGGTCACAGCCCTTTGCAGACACCCTAAAAGAAACCCTGCAGCATCCCTTGGCTTCTCGAACCGCTGCAGGTAGGACCCAGCTGGTAGCGGTGGCATTGAAGTTTGCCAACGCTTCCCGAGGGAAGAACTGTGACTAAGATTGGGATGAATAGAGGGAACTACTTTGCCCCGCTGCTGTCCCAGACACCAGAGACCCTGACTCCAAGCCCTGTGGTCTGTCCAGCCTGGGAATACCAATAATTTTGCCTGCTCCGTGGCTTCTTGCCACGAACAAAAGCGATCATGCTCCAGGGGCCGCGCTTTCTTCCCATAGACGAGCTGCCTCTGCACATTCCCAAACAAAGCATTACACTATGTGAAAAGAAGGCACAGGCCCTGCAAAGCCCATCCCGCTGGCTGAGACAGGAAATATCTCCCATCATCTCAGCTAATCCTCCACCAATACAATGAGAAATGATGTCCAAGGGCCGCCAAAAGATTATTAAGTGAAGAACAAAAATACTGCACCGCCCATTGCAACAGAGCCAAAGGCAATAAAAGGGGAAATACAAACTGTGGCCAATGGCTGGAAGGAGGAGGGGGCGAGGAGAGGCAGCAAACAGCAGGCAGGGCCTTCAGCAAAGCCCCAGTCTTGGAGGACAGGTGGTTTTCGGATGCAACAGCTTCACCCCAGCTCTGCAGGAGCAGCAGCATCCTTTTTGCTGCACCACTGCATCTGTTTTGCAGGAAAACAGGCTTTTTGTTTCTGACAGATAGACTGGAGAGGGCAAGAGGACTAAAATAAGGCCAGTGCATCGATGTGAAAATAAAATCAGACTGGTTTGGGTCAGAAGAGACCTTAATGCTCATCTGGTCCAACGCCCCTGCAGGGAGCAGGGACATCTGCAGCTAGAGCAGGGTGCTCAGAGCCCCAGCCAACCTCCCCTGCAATGGGGCCAGGGATGGGGCAGCCACCACCTCTCGGG
>JAAGNO010025028.1:35121-49819 GCA_033439905.1 Ceryle rudis
CAACCTCCCCTGCAATGGGGCCAGGGATGGGGCAGCCACCACCTCTCGGGGCAGCCTGGGCCAGGCTCTCACCATCCCCAGTGTAAAATTCCTTCCTTCTCTCTGGTCTAAACCTCCCTCTTTTAGTTTCAAACCATCAACCCTTGTCCTGGCCCAAGAGGCCTTGCTAAAAATTCTGTCCCCATCTTTCTTCTGGGTCCCCTTTAAATACTGAAAGGCCACAGTAAGATGTTTCCAGAGCCTTTCTCCAGGCTGAACAACCCCAACTCTCTCAGCCTGGCCTCCCAGCAGAGGGGGTTCCAGCCCTTGGATCATTTTTGTGGCTTCCTCTGGCCCTGCTCTAAGAGGTCCACGTCCTTCTTGTGCTCAGGTGACACCATGTTTCACAGCAGTGACAGCTTGATATTGCATTTGCTGCACGCTCAAGAGCTTCTCCCCTTCAGTTTGGCTCTAATTGATGCACAGGCCACGGCTTGGAACTACGGTACACCCCAAGACCTGTCTCCAGCTAACACTAGGCTTCTAGCAAGAGGAGACATCTCTAGCAGGGTCCTACCTGCTCATCCTACCCCAGCAGTGCTCTTTTCCCCCCTTTTATCAGCACATTCAACTCACAGATTAGCTTTAGACACAAAGATACGACCAGAATAGCCAATGGTAAATATTTTGCTACTACTACAGAAGATATTTGCAATATCTTTGCTACTGCTACACTCAGCAAGCTGATGCTGCTTCCTTATTTCAGCGCCACGCTACTAAGAGCTCTGGGCTACCTGCACTTAGCCCAGCATGGGCATCTCAGCTCCTTTTAGCAGCATTTGGATACTCAGGATAAAGTTCTTGCAACATCTCCCTACCGCTGCTCCTCTCCCTGGCGCTCGAGAAGGTCTGTGCAACGAAACAAGACACTTGGATGGACAGCATTGAAGGAAACTTGGAATCTGCTTCAATACCAGCCTCCAAAAAGCATTTCCCAGGTTGAATAACTTGTTTTTAAAGGCAGTATTCCTTGAGATTGGTTCTTTTTTTTTGGTTGTTTTTCTAACAAGTGCATTTAAGGCAAACAGATTTAACTCTTGCAGAAGCAGCATAGATAAGCCCCCTTTTTCTTTGCTCCTTCTTGCAAAAAATCTTCCACTTCTGGTGTTTTTACAGAGTTGACACAGTCCCATCATGCTGCTGCCACAGGAAAACTTCCTTTGGGGGATTTACCAGAGGGAAAAAAAATATATTCTACCAAGGTTTAGACTGCCTTTTTTTTTTTTCTTTCCATGTCACAAGAACAAAACCCTCCAATTTTGCTGTTGATTTCACTTTTTTAGTTAAAAGCAGTGAAGTTTCAGGTTTTATCTCAGGAGAAAACATCCATATTGTAAGGCCCACCCCCACCATTCAGTCCTGGCATCTGACCTTCCCCACATACTGCTCATCCTATCGAGCAAACCTTGCCCACCATCCAGCCACTCCACCATCCTCAGAGCCAGGAAGGCTCCTTGGCTGGCAGCGCCAAGCGATGCCAGATGATGAGGTGCTTTAGCCTCAGCCTCCTGCACAGCTCTTAGTGACAGGGAATAGAAAAGACACCCCACGTATTTCTTCAGCCTACAGCTTGTAGACACCCCAGAAACTTTTGCACAGGGAATATGAGCCACTGATGCACAATGGCATCTCAAAAGTGCAATCAAATGCTGGGCTGCACCACAAGAAATGTGGCCAGCAGATCGAGAGAGGGGATCCTGCCCCTGTACTCTGCCCCGGTGAGACCTCACCTGGAGTACTGTGTCCAGCTCTGGAGTCCCCAACACAAGAAGGATGTGGACCTGTTGAAGCGCGTCCAGAGGAGGGTCACAAAAATGATGAGAGGGCTGGAGCACCTCTGCTACGGAGACAGGCTGAGAGAGTTGGGGTTGTTCACTCTGGAGAAGAGGAGGCTCTGGGGGGACCTTATGGCCACCTTCCAGTATCTTAAGGGGGCCTATGAGAGAGCAGGGGAGGGTCTATTCACAAAGGTTTGTAGTGACAGGACAAGGGGTCACAGAAAAGGGCAGATTTAGGTTAGACATTAGGAAAAAGCTCTTTAATACGCAGGTGACAGAACACTGGGACAGGTTGCCCCGAGAGGTGGTGGGGGCCCCATCCCTGGAGACATTCAAGGCCAGGCTTGCTGAGGGTCTGAGCAGCCTGACCTAGTTGGAGATGTCCCTGCTTACTGCAGGGGGGTTGGACTAGATGACCTTTAGAGGTCCCTTCCCACCCAATACATTCTATGATTCTATCTCGCCAGCTTTTCTATACCTAGGCTGGTTTACACCAACCTCCCTTTAGCCAGCGATTCTTTCACTGCCACAGAGCACACCTCGGGCTCTCCGCAGCGGTTTGCCCCTCGCCAAACCCCAACAGCCAAAGCCAACAACAGGAACAACAGGAACAAAGGCCTGGGGAACAAACATAATCAGTTTTCATTTGTTGTTTGCTTACATTTTTGATAGGGAGCACAGAGACATTGGCACCTTGCAGAGCACAGCCTCTCCTCGGTGAGCTTTTCATCACCGTCTCATTTCCGTGCAGTGAGATTAAATGATCCCCTCTCTTCAGGGATACATTTCAGGGCTGACTCACATCCTGCCTCCCACCATCACCAGGCATTCACGGTCCTCCAAAACATTTGGGAACACCTATGGATAAGTTTGGGCTCAGACAAGCATTGCACGACAGCGTCGAGACACGAAGACGGATGGAGTTGGCGTAAAATCCACTCGCTGACCATGAAAGCAACGCCTGGAACTCAGCTGTCTGCTCGGGCACCTTCTGACCCATCCAGGTTGGAAGGCAAACAAGCCTGTAATGCTCAGTTCTGCAGTTAGATGCTTGCAGAAGCATTTGGGGAGACCCAGGGATTGACTGGTTTTGAGGACAATAAGTTCCCGGGTCTCATTATCAGCAGGGCTGAGCTCCCATTGATTCCAGTTACACTTTACTGAAAATGGGGCCATTCCATTCCAGTTCAGCAAAACAGATGAATATGGGATAAAGTCTGTGACTGGGTCCCCTCGGTGACACCAAAGTTATGCTAATAATGATAAGAAAAAGAGGACCTTCCCTCTCAGAAAGTTTATAGTCTGAAGAGACAGCCAGACAAGACCGGAGCAAAGGATTATCATTATCACTGGTTTCTGACTCAGAAGTCTCTCACAGCCTGCAACAGTGCTGGGAAGGAGCTCAGCACCCCCATTCCCACACCCATACCCCCCACGTGCCGTGCTTCAGCAGCTCCTCGCTCGACACCTTCCCCGCTAACGGGACCATCCAGCTTTGGAGACAAAAGTTATCTTTTAGAGGGAAGAGTCCCGCTGCTACTCAAATTCCTATCAAAGTCTCCAGCTGCATAGATATCCAAGACACTTGACATCAAAGTCTGGTCTATGGCAACTCCCAGCTCAGCCATGCTCATTTCTGCACATGGGATGCTGCAAATTCTTCTACAACACGTCATTAAAACCCTGTGGGAACACTACAGTGATTACACCAAAACCAAAACACCCGACAGCTTCCAGTAAAGCTTAAAGGTGTTTTCCTTAAACATACTCAACAAATCCTCATACTCCACAGAGAGTGGCCTAATCCAGTGGTGGGAGATCATATTCCTGCTGTGGACCTATTGCCAAATTTCCCACATGACTAATACTGAGTAGGTGGCACAGAGGGAATGCACATCCTCGCTCCTCGTTGGGCTTGAGATCCACCACAGGCTCCAAACCAGCAAAGCAAGGCAGGGGGGCCCCCAATTCCCACCTCTGCTGTGCTGTTGGAAGTCACCTGTGCTCCAGCGAGGTTCTGAGCAAACTGGAGCGTGTGCTACTCCTGAGGCTTTGGGTGCTACCGGGTAACTTCATTGCTTGGGTCTGGTCTGAGTTCAAACCCCACGTAACTGTATCCTCACCTAGAAGCTGCCATTACTGTCAAGCAGAATCATTTTCTCCTGGAAGATTTTAAGAGGGTGGTTTCCAGTGGAGGTTGCTCCCTATTAAACTGTCAGAGCTGTTCCAGGCCTTGCAGCAGTGAAACACAGTTTGCTACATGGGGATGGGTTTTATTTGAAAATCTGGTGACTCGATGTTCCTCGAGCAGGAGCTTCACCAGTTCAAAGCTCCCAGAGGAGTCAATCGAGAGAGGTGAAAGTGCCACCAGGCAGCGTACACCTTTTTATTCCCCATCACTCCCTGAAGGTGCTTTTAAGTCCATAGAGAACCCAAGAAGCACATACCCCTGACTTGGACACTTAAGTACATACGTACAGGCAGCACGTGTAAAGATAATCCCATCTCCATCCCTGCCTACGCTGGCAACTCCTACCAGTGACAGCTGACGGCACGCTCCTGGGGAGTCTGAAGGCTTGCAAGAACCCTGTTCACACAGCCCGGCACAATACTTGTCTTTTTATTTGCAAGAGAAAACCCCGAGACCCAGGCGTAGGTCAACTCCAAACCCTCCCAGGCAGAGCTGGCCAGTCTCTCCTCCTCCTCCTCCATTTATGCACCTGGTGCAAATCTTGTCCATGACAAATTCTACCCAGGGTTTGCTCCCCACCCAGAAGGGAGGGTGTTTCTCTCCACTACGACAGTCACCTCAACCTCTAATCTCACCCTCCAGCAGCACTGACACACGTATTCCCTCTTCTATCATCCAGAACCTCAGGGATTATGAAACACTTTAGGGTTGAGTGGTTTGGTTTTTTTTTTTCAGGCCTGGCAAAATCTCACTTAATAAAGCTCGCTGTTTTGGCAGCGAACCATTAACAACTGTTCCATGTCTGGTTTTCTCCTGCTTACATCCACCTTTTACCAGCAGCCTCCGGACCAGGATTCCCAAGCTAGAGAAAGGCCCGCCACACAGTGCCAACAACCTTCAAGTTGAAGATATACAAGTTTACTCTCCCCTATCCTCCTATCTGCTTACCCATCAGGAAAGGCAATTAAATTATTTGGTTGAGAATACATCACCACTAACTGCAGTTATTCCTCAATATTTACTTGTTTTCTTCTATGTCCCAGCAAGCAGTTAATTAAATAACAGGCAAACAACCATGTAATCCAAGCATCCCATTTCAAGAGAGTTTCTGGAGCCATCACAAGTCACACAGGTCACGTGGGTAGGGATTTTTTGCACAGACACTGTCACGTGTGTATTTGCAAGATGCTCACAGAGCAGGTTAACGTGAATTGGGGCTCTATTTCTGTTGAACTTGCCCCCGGTTTCTACCCCCAGATCTTTTAAATGGACTAAGCCCTGAGGCAGCAGATACTCAGTTAATGTAGGATCAGGAAAGCCAACAGAACTGGGCATGGAAGCTCTGGGCATTTTTTTTTTTATATTATTCCCAAAGAGTTTATAGTCTGCAGGAACATGGAAACAATTGTGACACAGGTTACTTTTAAAGCTTCCTGAAGCAGAGACAAAAGCATCATTACGAGAACCTGGAAGCCATCTCTGCTTATTATTGAGCTCCCATTCTGCCCACAGCTGTTTTTCTGCCAACCTTGGTGGGTGAAAAGCATCTCCTCCCTAGGACAGAGTCCTCTATGATTCAGAAAGTGATAAAGCATAAGCAGCAGCAACAGAAGTGATCCAGCAGATGTTTCTCTACGATACTTTTCCAAAGCAATGCTCATCTTTGAGCAACCACCTCACGCACGCACAGAGCGGTCACCCTGCTCACCAGTTTGGCCAGACAGCATCCGACACCAGTTAATATCTTCCTCCTTGTTTCACGCAGGAATCACTGAGTTTTCCATGACTAGAGAGCTGAACACCCACATTGTACCATTTTGCCCACTCGCTCCCACTCTGTCTGTGGCCAGTAATTTCCTGCAAGTCTTCCCAGCACACTGTGGCAACACCAGGTCCAGCTCATACCCTGATGTGCAATGCCAGTTTCTCCACTGGTCAGACAAGCTCTTCATAGCCACGTGGGAGCAATCAAAGGATGACTTCCATTCTGCCTCTGCTTTGCTGTTTCTTCCCTGGCTTACTGCTGAAATCACTGGTCCTTTACTCCCCTTCTCACTCTTATTTCCATGTCCCTAGCATCTCTCCAAGGAGAGTCTCCATGAGACTTCCTGGAGTACTGTGTTAGACTTGTTTGGCTCTTTGGCTGCCTGTTCTACAAATACAGATGGTGCTTCTTGTGCCAGTACCATACAGATCACACCTCAGTGCCATCCCATTTACACCCCTGCCTCCACCCAATCATCATCTTGCAGCAATCCGCAAGGGTTGTAGAGCACTGGAACAGACTCCCCAGAAAGGTTGTGGAGTCTCTTTCTCTGGAGACTTTCAAGACCTGTCTGGATTCAATTCTGCGTGCCCTGCTCTAGTTCTGTCCTGCTCTGGCAGGGGGGTTGGACTTGATGATCTTTGGAGGTCCCTTCCAACCCCGAACGTTCTGTGATTCTGTGACTCCAAAAGCCCTTTCTCCTGGGGCCATACCCACAGCTCAAATCCCACTCTGACATCTCAGATGTTTCCTGAGCGTGGAGATGAACACATCCTCCATCCTCCCACTACTGCAGAAGACCTTTCCTGCCCCTCTTTCCTTTTCTCTCTGCCCCTGGACTGATGCTCTGTGCTACATACAGTGCCTCGCCTCACAGGGATGATTTCCCTGCCTGGAAACAGAGCAAATTTCTGCATCATTCTCTTCGGGACAGACACCTCAAGTGACTCTAAAGGAACAAACCCTCTTAACAACAGCATTGGCTCAACGCAATAAGTACAACCGCAATTAGCCACGCAGAAAAGGAGTATATCCAGAGCTCCAAGGTATTGCAACCATACGAGCAGCCATTCTATAGCCGAGAGGAAGCCACGGGATTTATTTGTATCATGCGATGATGAAATAGCTTCTAATCCAACAGTAACTAAGAAGGATGTTAAGCCACAGCTAGTAAATGAGGTATTTTCAAACCAGCAAGCCCAGAGAACTTGTATTCGAGATTTTAAACGGGACCTGGCCAAAGAGCGCTCTGGATCATTAATGTTGACTTTTAATAAGCCCTTGGAACACAGAGGGCTGGAGGAAAGCTGATGTTGTGCCAGAGTTTTAAGAGGCTAGAAACAGGATGACCCACATCATTCTCCACCTGTGACCCTGCCTCCTATCCCAGGTGAAATCATGGAACAGCTGTAAAAGAACTTCATTAATAAAGCATTAAAGGAGGGTAACGGCAAATGCCAACAGCTCGGGTTTATAGGAAGCAGATTTGTCACTAAGTTGAGAAATGTTTTTGGAGCTGAATATGTTCCTTAAGCTCGCTGGCTGGATGTAAAAAGAGTACAAAGTTTATACGGTTTAAAGCCAACAGAGGCCTTACAAAAACCTCAGCCTTCCTATCCCTGTAGCAGAGCTACCAAAACAGTTACAGAAGCCCTGGTGCAAGCCAGGAAATTGTGGGGTAAGATGGGCAAGTGGTCCTTGAGTCACCACGTGCCGCGGAAAGGCACAATGGCACGAGCGGGGGGAACGGAGCAGCTGTCCCAGGAGCTTCCCCAGTGTGAAGTGCAGAACATCATCACTCCCCGCTCTGGATTTCCTTGGCTCAACGCTTCCACCACTGAGAAGCCCGTTGGCTTCTCATTTTCAGTGCAACGTCAACACGACATTCGTAAAAACTGCGTTTGTTTGAAACCAAGGCCGTGAACTGAAGCGCAAGCGTGAGCAGCAGAGATGCTTCCAGGTACGCACCAAAAGATGTGCCTCTGACACTCAGAAATGGCAGCGAGAGCCAGAACACCACAATATCCTGCTGGTAAGGGACTAGGAAATTCATTACACATTGTGAAGGGTTTGGGTCCTTGCCTGAGTGTTAAGAGAAACACGGGGGGTGGGAGGAGAAAAGTGAAGTTGCCGTTTGTGTCATCTTCCGGTATGAAGCAATGAACGATGAAGAGCCAAACTGCCTAAAAGGTTTTTGGGTCAGATATGACACAAAGGATGTGCTTCATCTCCAGCAACTTCTCTGCCCTGCCTGGGGCTTAGCAGCAGCTCGCCTCCCTCACCCCTTCCTGGGAGGTCAGCTATGGTGGGACCTTTATGAAAAGGCCAGTTTTCCAACCCAGGAGCCAAAAAGTGTGCAGCCACAACCCTGTCATTTTCCCCTTGATTTATGCCTGCATGGGAGTCCCCGCCAGCTCAGCTCCAGGTGGAGCAGCTCAGAGTTAGGGAGAAAACTCTAAATTCTTCACTTTAAAAATCGTTGGCGCGCAAAATCGCGCGTCGGGTATCGCCAAGCAGCTGGGCTACCCTGGGCACCTCAAGGACAGAAAGAGGGGCTGTAAAGAGTTTCCAGATCCCCCTGATGGTCATTGCTGAGTCTATATGACTTCATCTCGGTTACTGTTATGTTTTTGAGAGTCAAGAATAACATTGGTTTTCCATATCTTGTGGTTTTTGGAGGGTGTGAATAAATTCTCTTGCTGTGAGTTATTTAGGTATCCGTAAACCCAACCCAGCAGCGGTAAAGCCATTGAGCAATGACAGAGATGTGGCAGCCAAAGACTCACCAGTATGACACATCAAAAGGTCCTAAATGTCAAGGCAGTAGCATCAAGAAGAACTGCAGATACTTCAATGATAGGTCTACTCAGAGAAGTTACCTAAATTCAAAACTTGGAAAAAATGAATTTACTTTCCTCTTCTACATTTGGGTTCATACCTGATACACACGCATGGAGACAAAATGCTCCAAGACAGCAGACTTGTGCCCTTTCAGTCCACTGGGAATCAAGCAACCTCTCCAAATCCTTCAGCTTGCTGACATATCAACAAGAAAAGCTCTGCCCTTGTGATGTCCCACCGCAGCGTTGCCTCTTCCTAAAGATCTATCTTAGCAGCAGCTTTAAATTCATGTCATTTGGTCCAACGGTCACTGAAAGTTAAGTACACTCAGGAGGACTCAGAGCTAGTCCCTCACAGCCTTACTTGCCTGATGCTGCCCATGTTGCCTGCTTGGACTACAGGGCAGCTCAAAGCTAGGACTACCTGTTAGGCCACGTCAATCAGAGGACCACAAAACACAAGGGAGCCAAAATTCAAAGCTGCTTTTGGTCTCAGGTTTTATTCAGCTCATCCCCATGTTCAGAACTCCAGCTGCACATACTTTAACTGATCTTCATGAATTCTCAGGGTTGGAAAAAGCAGGGAGGGCACCGTGAATAGTGTATCCCAAAGCTTGAATGCTTTCTGAAGGCAAACTCGTACCCATGGAGGCTGCTTTCCTCCCTCACTTCTGAATTTCCCTTCCTTCCTCCAAAACCATCTTGTTTTCTTCTAACGCGTGCTCCTCAGCTGAGCTACAGCCCACAAACACACACTGAAAGCCTCCATTTTACTCCATGTATTTTTAAATCCAGCTCAGGAGGAACAAACCCCCTGCATGAACAAGTGCAGGAAGACCGGGAGGAGAAGGAGAAACCTCATTTAAAACTCTACGAGGGGAAATTGCAAAAAATTACCTAAACCTTTAGGAACATATTTATATTTTGATTTCATGTAATATTACTTCCTGGTTTCCAGCACATATTCCCTGGGCGTCCCCTATCAAATATCAGGCAGTATTAAATCACTGATCCCTGATCCCCGTAGCTCTCAGAAAAACATCTGTACTAATTTGTTGGTTTTCCTTAACATGAGGGCCAGATGAACTCCTCCAGGGCTCAGCCAAGTGAGATCGCTGACAGATGCAGAATAGAAGTGCAAAGATTTTTCCTTTATTAAAAACAAGGTTCCACACTCCAAGCCCTGAGCTTGTCGTTGGCCGGAGTGATGAAATGACACGCGGCAACCTTGATCCAACACTGTTGTGGATACAAAAACAGGGGGCTTACCTAATGCTACTCTGCTAGCAAATGGTTTCTGACAGCACGGCCAAATTGGCACGGGCCAAGAAGGTGAGGGGTCTGGCAACTGGCTCCAGCCCTTTTTTACAGGGGGTCTCTGAAATGTCTCAAAGGCATAGAGTTATTTAAGTTCACTGACCTATGAATTCAGCAAATCTGGCGCCCAGCTCACCACGTGCAGGACCCCGACTCCATTTGCTGCAGGAGCTCAACACGAAGCTGCTTCTTAACTGGGGCTGTCACCTTGTCCTTGCTGTTCATGACGAGGCAGCTCAGTCCAAACCACCAGCAACAAGCCACTGCTGGAATAAATCTCAAACCCCCAGAGGGATGAGCCGCCACCACCTTTGGTGGGCAAACTCTGGCACCTTCCAACTCTATTTCTATGCACATGCAGCAGGTCAAACTCACGTTAAAGGCAGAGCAGGTAGTTTGCAGAAGCAGCGAGGAGTTACGAGGGGCAAACTGCAGTTTGCTCCTCTCACCTTAGCCATATTTTCCATCAACAGCCTCATGCAGCCCAGCAAGGAAGTTCACACAGACATTTTACAAATGGTCAGGCAGATGCTCATCTCTGCTACTTCACTTCTCAGCCAGCAGATCCAGCCATATTCCTGTTTAGCAGATGAAGCTGTGATCTTTCTCTACTTGTGCCCTCGCTTGGGCATTGTCATACCAAGCCAGCCTTCCCTTGAAACAAAGAGTAATTTTCATAGGAAAAAATCTTCCTCCCAAGTTCAGAAGAGCCCTGAGGGAAGGTGCTGCCTGCACACAAGACTTTGGTTTTCTCCCTGCCTGGTGGGCTCTGCGATATGGATCCTTCTCTTCTGTAGAACTTCTACACTTCATACGGGGAGCTGAAGAGGTGTCCAAGGCTGCCCTTGCATTGTTCATTAATAAACGTATTAATCGGAGTGCCAGCTGCCAGGGAAAGACCTACTTGCTTCTATAACCTCAGGCATATGTTAACCCCAACAGACTCACCACCAGACTTGTCAGCACCACATATCTCTGCAGAGGAACGACTCGCACCCCTCTGCCAATGCTGGTGGTTCATAGCAGACATTCCCCTTCCAGGAAGAAGTTCTCCCTGGCGATGACCCAGGGAAAATGCAGAAGGGAAAAAAAAAAACCCAAAACAAACAAACACCACCACAAAAAAAACCCCAGATCCCTTCTACCAGAAGCCTGAGGATTCATCCCAGCCAGGGGCATTGATCAGCCCATTGACAGGCTGTATCTGCTTTCAGTAAACTTTTATAGCCTGTCAATGAGCTGAATCCTACACAATAAAATTTGTGCCATAGAAAAAAAAAAATCCTTGTGGTGCCAGTGTCTCTTTTTTTCCTCTTTTTAATTTGAGGACAGCTGGGAGGGACTGATTCAGAGGCCAAGTTCATAAGATTTTTTTTTATTTTTATTTTTTTTTAAATCACTTTAAATTACAATGGGAATTTTCAGAGCCTCCTTTTGGGAAGAGCAGCCATTTTCAAAAGTGACTTCATTTCCAGAGCTGGCTTACCTCCCAGTATTTGAACAAGCAAGGAAAGAAAAGCTCAGAAAGTAGATAGGTTTCAACTTTAGCTTGATTGGTTTCAAGTTTAATAGTCTTTTAAAGTTCCAGGCAAATTCTAGGGTGGTTGAGCTTATCAGGCTGCCAGTCCTGAACTTCAGCTCACAGATCAGAGGAGATGATCCCACACAGCACTGCCTTAGTCGGCACCTTAATGGCATGAAGAACCTGAAAACCCTCTGGCAAATGTGTAGCCTTAACCCTGCAAGGCTTGTGCATGGACCTTTACAAGGTCTGAAGGCCCTGGATTGCATCCTGGGATGTGCTTTTGTGGCAGTTAAGGGAGATATTTCGGCAGCTTAAATGCCTGAACCCAGTGAAATGGGGACATGGAAGAGCAATTCAGAGGCTCCAGTAAAGTACCAACTGGAGACACAGGGATCAAGGAGGCTTTAAGGCTGCAAAAAGTCTCTTTATTCCCTACCTTTAAGATGCAGATAACATGCAGATAACATTGTTTTCTTAGGAAGATAAATATGCTGCCAGTGGTTAACAAGCTCCATAGCTCTCAGGATCTGCAGCCCAATTCCCAGTCCCACCGATGGCTGTTTAGGGCAGTTTTCAGCCAGGCTGATGGTTGTTCCTAAAGCCTGGTTATCAGGCAGAGTTTTCCCTGGGAGAGGCAGGGCTTTGATAAAGCTCCTGCAAAAAGCCATGAGTAAGCAGGAGGAATTTTCCCCGCTCACATTGTTTGGCCTGTCAGCCACCCCAACCTTCCCTAGGAGGAGTAATACCCAAGCCTAGGAGAGAGCTGTAAAGCCCATGTCCCAGTATGTGTCTAAGGGAGGGGGATTCAGGCACGTAGGATGTAAACAGCTGGAGCTACAGACAGCTGTTCTCCACCACAGCACAGTGACTGATGGCGTCTTGAGCCAGGATGTCAGCTTTTGCTAGTGCTTTAGGAAAGATAAGTTGCTAATGACCAATCCTCAAATGATTCTTGGCAGGAATCAAAACACAGAGGTCCTTTATGAAGAATTGCTCTTTATCTGTCACAAAAGCAGCACCAGTTCATTTGATTTTTAAATTATTTTGTTTGTTTCCATGCTCTTTGTTGTCCCTGGGATACACGTGAGAGAAGAACTGCTTTCCAGGTCTTCTAGGCTAGATGCTAATGTCCATGACGTGATGGATTGTCCTGAGAGAGTCCCATGGCTCTTATCTCCTGATATCACCTCTAATTTTTAAGTGTTATTCTTCCTGGTGAAAGGTGAGGGGATTGCCAGCAATCGGTCTGAGCAGCCATGGGAGAGGCAAGGAAAGCTGCTCTGCTCTGGCACAGAGGGACCAGCTCACACTGACAGCGCTGCCCAGCCATCGAGCCCAGAAGGGAGATTTATACTGATGGGTGGCCTCTGGTCAGGCTGATTTCCCACAGCATCCCAAGCAGCAGCTCTTTAGAGGGTTCTACCCCCAATCCAGCTGGCCAGAAACCAAATTAAATAATACAATCAATGCCTGTTCTCCAGGTGGCATCACAAGAAGAAAAAGCAAAGCCAACAAGCCATATCCTGATGACAGAAACACCTTACTCGAAGCCATGCAGCGTGGTTTCCGAAGCACGACTTCAGAATTCACTTGCTCTTGCTCTCCTCTTTACCCTTCTTTGGACATCTCTTTTGCACATCTCCCTCCTCTTTGGACTTGAACCTCCACAGGGCACAAGCTTTTGCATGGCAGCAAACCCCAGTTACACACTTCTCGATCCAAAATAAGATAGCATTTCCCAGCTCGGGAGCAGAAGAGGCTCCTGCAAGGCCAACAGCATAGACACAGTGAAAAGGCACCGTGCAACTGCAATGAGGAGAGCAAGTTCTGGAGAACCTGGGTCTAATCCCCTCAAAAAGGTCACTCTTTTCCTTCTCAGCTTCCCCATCTGCACAGAGATCACAGACGTGTAGATGATGGATAGCCAGGCTGCCCTACCAAGGGGTGAGAATTAACTAGTGCCTGAAAAGCACGTTGAGAGACTCGGATGACAGGTAGTATATAACTGCAAACTCTATTATATCATTTCACCAGCCCCTCTGCCAAAAAGCTGCCTTTGCAGAAAAGAGCCAGACACCGAACACGTTATTAAGTGAGGATGTCTGACAGTAGTTCGGCTACGTAGAGATGTCAAATAGCAATAATAATGAAACAATACGCAGTGTTTGAGGACGCTGTACATCTTCAAAGCACTCCACTGAAACATTAACTGATTATACCCAAAATAAATCGCTCCCAGCTGTTAGAGAGCCATGAGGCATTCACAAGAAAGAGATGGAACATCATCCGTCCCAGATCATCCAGGGGATGCATGTGCGAGAGAGTAATCAAGAGCTCAAAGGAAATAACTTGCAGGGAGTTCAGCTTTTAGTGCTCTCATGTACACCTTAAGGAAAAGAAGCACTGAGGCCTGAGCTCCCTCCCCTCGACTGCAGCGGCTGTGACAGAGCCAAAGCCTTATTCAACCTTCAATGTCACACCATCAGAACTCCTATTCCTACTTAATTTTCGCAGAAATCGCTGCACGCCAGACAGCTTAAAGCATCTGTGGTGTTTACAGTCACAACCAAGTGAATGCAGATTTGGCCCTCTTGTAGTAAACACAAGGAGCTCTTCCAACAAGCCCTTTTGCACTCATCTGTCTTAATTTAAGCGTGGGCCTCCCTACTGCAATTCCACATTACGTCTATCTCCCCCCAGTCCATGGCTTATAAAAGCATTGCATTCATCTCCCACCCCCCTAAAGCAAATAGAGGAAAAAAGCAACAATTTCAGGTGCAGAGCAAAAGGTTTGTTGCTGGAACTGGTAGCATGCATTCAAAAGAGCACCAGAGCACTCGCACCTAAATCAAGCCAGGAGAAGTATTATTTCCACATACAATTCTTGGCTCGCTTGCCACCTCTGGAGCTTGTTCCTGGCCAGTTCCCTGCCAGAGCACAGCATCTGCCCAGGCAGATGCCTGGAAAGACACGAGCAGGGGGACCTGGCATCTGCAATAATCATTAAGGTATAAAAGGTTGTTTGTTCACAGAGCCGCAGCCTCGCTCGCTCACAGCGCACGGCTGAACGCCGCCGTGGCCCCGCTGACCCACTTTGTGGTTTGCCCACATTCCCTCGCGGTCCCTAAGAGTGGGAGCTTGGAAGAAATGTCTGGGTTGGAAGGGACCTCTGGAGCTCATCTGGTCCAACCCCCTGCTGAGAGCAGGGACAGCCTCAACTAGAGCAGGTTGCTCAGAGCTCTG
>JAAGNO010025028.1:63416-93992 GCA_033439905.1 Ceryle rudis
AGCCTCCTTTTCTTTCTCCAGGCTGAATAAGCCCAGGTCCCTCAGCTGCTCCTCACCAGACTCCTGCTCCAGCCCCTTCCCCAGCTCCATTGCCCTTTTCTGGCCACGCTCCAGCCCCTCGATGGTTGCAGAGGGTTGTTATGACCCCTCATCCGCTATCTGGATGCTTCAGGGTACCTGATCTGCCTTCTTCTCTCTCCCCCACGTAACATTCCTCTCCAGCCACGATAAACAAGTAGTTTTTAATCCCCTTGCCCTCCGTCCCTCCCTGCAATCTCACTTTTTCCTTCCTGACCCCTGCACTGCACAACCCTCCTCATCCCTTCAGCATCTGCCTCCCAGAAGCACGGGGCCCTCGCCTACGCCGCTCTCCAACTTCACAGAGACACTTCTGGCCAAGGCTACCAGCCAGGATCGCACCACGCTGGAGCTACACCCACCTCCCCACATCCCCTGCCACCCACCATGAATTTTCCAAGGGAGATCACACCTCAAGGCACGCTGGCCTCACTGCTCACTGCCCCCAACGGCCCTCCAAGCTGCATCCCTGACACGAGGGGCGTTCATTCCCCTTTTCCCTGGAGCCACGTTCCAATTTCAGGGCAGAAGTGACCAGGAGAAATATGAGAGGTTAGTGACATTCTTGGCTTGGAAATGGTCAGCCTGTCGTGGAAAGGAATGTGATCAAAAAGAGACATCGCTGGTGTTTATTTTCAAGCCCTGGATGTGTGATGCACTTTAATACAGGCTCTTCTAACACAGCTTTTGGGCTTCAGGTGAACCTTGCTGAAGGGCTGGGGGGGGCAAGGGGAGGGAACAGGCTATTTTTGGTGGTGGACCAGATTGGGTCAAGAAGACTCCTTAAAAATCAGACTTATTTATACCCTGTCCGCTGTTTTCCTCATGACAGGAGAGAGCCAAGGGCTGGGGACAGGCCCTGCACCCTGCTTTTCCATGCAGGTTGTGAGAGGAATGTTGCCAAATGCCCATTTGAGTGCCTGCCTCGAGAGACGGGGACATTTTCAGACTGCCCACAGGGGCTGCTTCGGAGACTCACGTAAATCTGGGATAAAAGCTCCCAAAAGGTGCAAGGACGTGTTTGGGCTGTCAAAAGGGACAGCCAGAAGCTAGCTGATTAGAATTCGCCTGCACGGACCAAAGCAAAAGCTTAATACAGCTTGATGGAGTGTACGGAGCCCAGAGCAGACTTGGTTCAATAAAAGCACGTTGCCTTTGAGATAGTGATGAAGTACAGGGCTGGGAAGGCCCTTTACCAGTCACTCAGTCACGCAGGGAAAGCTCCACTCACTACCTCTTCATCCCCCTGTCACTAAAGGAACAACAAGCGGCCATCTCCAGCCTCTCAGAGTTACTCGATTGTTCCAACAGCCCTTTTCTGAGAGGAGCTTCTTCCTCCCCCCAGGTCACATCCAGGGGGGCACGGGAGGTAATCTGGGTGAGAAACAGAGGCTGTTTGTGTGCCGGTGGTTGTAGCACGCGCACGCTGGAAACAAGGGAGGAATCCAAGGATTTTTATTAGCCCAATCAGACCAAAACGTTGGCGAGATCCCTACCGGCACACGAGCGCAAATTCCTCCAGCAGCTCTGACTGCACGGGTAGCAGAGAGATAGCATCAGAGAGATGTTGAGAAGAGGAAATTACTGAGTGCTCGAGCTCTGAAAGGCCTCAGTTCCCCCAGCAAACACGAGGGGACTCAAGAAAGCGTTGCAGACAGACCATCAGCCATCAGATACAGGGCACTGGATGGGAGCTCAGCTCAGCTACGTCAGGAGCAGACACAGAAAGGATGAGCCACCAACCTGACAACCTGATCTTAAGTCATACCAGCCCAGCTTCCACAGCTCTGGCTCACTATCCTAGATCACGGTAGCTCCCCAGGCACCCAAAGGCATCACTTCTCTGAGGGATGAGGCTCATGGCTGCCCTTATGGTGCTGTGAACGGCACCTCTTCGCAGCAATCAAGTGAAGCTATTAAATATCAAGCACTTCCCATGAAGTTGACATTTTTAATCCCCAGGCTGCTTTCCCCTTTTCACACACTGGTGGCTGGGGCCTTTCCCCACTGCGAGGTGCCTCCCCCCCCCCCCCCTTCAGCATTTCTCCAGCCTTATTGCTCCCTCCCCCTCACAGCTGAGAATTAAAAGACATAATAAAGAGCCCTTGAACCAGAGGGATGGCAGCGGAAAAAAAAACCCACAAAACAAACAGAGGCAAGTCCCTTGTTTGAGCCCAGGATTCATCTGCCTCTCCCCGCAGAGATAAAGAGGCCCTTTCACCCCAGCAACCAGAAGGTTGTAGCTGGATATGTGCTCACCAGAGTGGCCGTGGCTGGGAGCTGCCAGCCTGGGGTCTGACAGCGGTGACATTTCTACCTCAGATTAGAGGGTACGGTGTAAAAACGCATTAAGAGTTGCTGGGGAGACTGCCCCTTCATAAGGCTGCGCGCTTGGGAGCAAGCCGCTGTAGCTATGAAACCGGGCGGCAGCGGGGCTTCGGCCCTTTGCTGCAGATTAAGGTTAATAAGAGCCTCCCCAGCCCGCCCTGCCCACCGTGCTCTCCCAGCAGAGACCAGACCGGACAGAGGTGGGAGCCCAGCGCCTCTAATATCCCCACCGGCCGGCGCGCTGTGGCCCCGCTTTTGTTCTCCTCTTCTGCCCGGTGATTTTCATTACGAATATCCTCTTATCATGCATGCATGGCAGGGGTGGGAGAGAGCCCACACAAAGAGAAAGAAAAGGCTGCTTGCTAGAAAACCAGTAATTACAGGGCTGGGGCTTTCCTCGAGGAGGATTCAGAGGGATTTGACATGGCAGCGTTTCACACGTAGGGCCCCTCCGGGGGTGAGCTCCTGTTTCCATTTCATTAGCAGCAAGCTGGGCTGCCAAGGGAACTTTTGCCCCCAAATGAGTTCCCAAAAGGGGACAGTTGCACTTTATTATTTGCTTGGAAATCAATTTTGCTGCTGCCCCCCCCGGGAGTCTCCGTGGCCACTCTGGAGAGCGCAAAGGCCGGGAGCCGGTTTGTCAGCGCAGCGCTGCCCCGAAGTATGGGAAATATTCTTCTGCACCATCACCACCTATTTTAGCCAAGTGTGGAGGTGTTGAATCAGCCATTTCTGTGTTTTCAAGGAGCTTATAAAGATAAGGAAATGCCCTGTTTCTCCTTTTAAAAAGGAGGAGAAACATAATCCAGATGCAAGCGAAGCCCTGCAGGACCAAAACCTGACCTTTTGTATTCGCTTGCCATAGATATCGTGTGATTTTCTTCAGGTCAAGCTGAAGGGGTTAGCAAATGACCGAGAGCTTTGCAGTGTCAGGATGTTTGCACAGCTCTAGGTCAGGTTAGCAACCTGATTTTACTGGTGGGTGAAATAATAGCTCGGAACAACCAGGCCAAATTCATGCTGGAGGTCCAAAAGATGAGGAACCCAAACTGCCTCTCCAAAAGCACATCAGCAACAGCCACCCCTCCTGTTCACTAATGCGCCCGTGTATTTTGTACACAAACCTGAAAGGGGGTCTGTCTGGGGTAATTCTACACCATTCCTCTGGGGACTGTACCTTGGGGCTGGTTTTTCCACCTTCTTTGACATTTCACCAAGAACTCTGGGACAGTTGTAGGACAGCTCCCAGGGGCAGGACTGGTGACAAGAGCCAGAAAACTCGGTAGGAAAGATGTTTCTGCCATTAGTGCACACACTTTTAGGTAATTTACTCTGATCCTTTGTGGTTTTACAATGTGTTCAAGACAAGGACCAGCACATCAATCCCCTCCTTAATCTCAGAGGTGGGGTACCTCATCTGATGATGAATAAGACATGTGCTGTTGTGGACAGAGGCCCAGAGTAGTAGAAGTCACTCCTGTCCCCTAAAGCTCACAAACTGAACATCTACCTGCAGACTTCTAGGTGCTCAAAATCACTATTGCTTCGACTTCAGATAACCCCAATCCGCTACTAAAACTGCGTCCCAGGTTTATGGTTTGGTTCCTCGTAAAGACAGGACCCTTTGCAAAGCTCAGGCCCAAGCCTGGCATTCGGTTGCCAAACACACTGCAGTTTGCTTTGGTTCCATCTCCATTCCCATCATCTTTTCTTTCTCTCCTTATTTTTTTGTTAAGTTCTGTGGGTCTTAATTTCCTGCACCCTGAGCCCTGCTGAGAGCAGCCTCTGCCTACATGGGATTGCATGGCCCAGCCCTTCCCTCTTCAGGGAAAGGTCAGGAGTGGAGGTTTAGTGTGCAGAGAAGAAAGGCAGCAGCAGACAGAGAACACTCATAAAGATCTGGCTGTGAGCCTCTCTGAGAAAATGTCAGGTTGGGGAGGCTATAATAGCTTTAATCTGCAGTACAAGGGGATTAAAAGACTCGTTCTCACAGGACAAAAGAGAAAGGAGAGAAGCGGAAGGAGCAGAACAAGGGGAGAATGAAGGCTGCAAGGGGAGGAAGGGAGAAAGTTAAAGAGCTCAACTCTAAAGAGCATCGGGATTTAAAGAGCTCCGTCTTGGGTAATAAATGTGAAGTGGCCTGCACAGAAAAGGGGCTTTAGCCAATGGCTTTGCTTTTGCTTTTTCACACTAAGCACACACACTTCAGCCCTCCTTCAATCAAGGCAACTTGTGTTTGGCTTTGTTGATTTTCAGAGGCAAAGGAGTAGGAGGGGGAAACAGGAGGTTAATGAGGCGCTGCCAGATGCGAAGCTCCAGAAGTGGTGGGCATTATGGTTTTTTTAAACAGTGGTTTACAGTCTTTGATCCTCACCCCTGCTGTCCCCCAACCCCTCCTCATCTTCGAGGGCCGTGGAGGAGCAAAGGGGCCTGGGAACAGGAAGGAAGTACGTAGAATTGGGGACGTGCTCCTCAAGTGCTGCTTGAGCAACCCTTTCAGAGCGAGGCCAGATGAAGAGAGCAGAACCGAGAGGGCTAAGGAAAGAAGACTTTAACTACTTCTCAGAGCAGGGAAAAAAACCAAACCCAACAACTCCAGTGCAACAACTGCAGAAGACAAAGGTCACCGAGCCACCAGCATGGACAAGAAATCCGCACACCACACCGAGAGGAAAACGAGGTACTCAAACCAGCTTTTCACAGGGTTAAACAGGACTGCAACAGCCGTTCAGATCTTTTGTTATGCACCTTCCCAGCTCAGCAGGCTCACAAAAGGCAGGAGAGATGCTCCAAGGACACCACCAGGTTCTCTCACCTATTTTCACAGCTCAACATAGTGCTGGGGGCTGGCTAACCCTCTGCACACAGGCTGTACTCCCAGGGTAAAAAAAAAAAAAGAGAGTAAAAAGGCTTTGTAACATAATCAGCAAGTTCCAGACAGGAATTAGAGTATAGCATATCCAGTGGAGACATGGGGCTGGAGTGGCATTAAGGTAGGAAGAATATAATTACCTGAGCTGGACTGCAGCCAGGATAATGGTATTAATTTATTTCAAGAAAGCCAGAAGTGCCAAAACCTGGATTTCACATTTAAATCCAGAAAATGGCAAAGCACAGCATCCCGATTCCACTCTTCCAGCATTCCAGGCTGGAAGGAAACGTCTCCCACTGGGTTTACACCCCTGAAGTGGTCAGGATGGGAGAGCTCACCCTCAGCTTTATTTGGGAGGGTTGATGCCATCCCAGTGCACAGCTCTGGAACCACCGATCCTCTGCTACAAGGCACACACCAGCGAGGCAATCCCAGCACCTTGCACTACAAAGAAAAACATCATCCCACGCCCCATAACTCGCCTGCAGGCAAGAAAGAGCCATGCTCAGGCCCAAACAGAGTCACAAGCAACCGAGCGTAGCCCCCTCGGTTCGATCTGGTATTAATTATCCCCTCTTCTGCAGAGATAAATGCTTAATCCTCCAGCTGTTGACACTGGAAATGGACCAATCTACCCCAGGGTGGATATTATACAGGGGAACTTGGCTTCAGCTACGATTCCCTCATCATGTGCTCTGCAAATATTCGCTGGCTTGTTGCTAATGGGTTTGGTTCATGGGGTGTACAGGATCTGTCCGTGGCAGAGCTAATCCAGAATAATACATGACCCAAGCATTCATTGTATCAGGTTTTTCTTCCTCTACTATTTTTCCCTTCAATGCAATATTTCAAATTTCACATGGAATTGCTCCTTTTCAGACAGTCTCTATTTCCTTACAGCTTACCAGCTTCCCTCCTCCAGGACCGATCGCAAGGTGAACTTCCTAAGCAGTGGCGCACACGGGATGGGGAGATGGCTCTGCACAACCCCTGCTTCTCTGGGTGTCTTTCACTTCCTTCCAGGAGAAAGGCCAAAGGTCTCCACTCTGGTTTCACCCTCACTGGAAAGCCTAAATCAAGAAGTTTGCTTGTCAGGGAGAACGCAGCAATGCTGATGCTACCAGAGATGAGAAAACTCTTCTTATTTCTGACTAAGCTGCTAAAAACTTTGGTCTTTGCCGTGTCTGAGCAACCCCACCAACACCACTATGTGCCAGCGAGGAAACTGCTGTCCCAGACCCATTGCCACCAGCCCTGCTGCCCCAGCCAGGCGTTTTGGGACCCTCGGGGAGATGTCTGCTCCCCTCTTCCTACTCCCAGATGGGTTGTCTTGCCTCTCCCCACTTGCTCGTCCCCTCCCAACTTCTGCCTTACAGGCAGGTCCTTGGCAAAGGTGAATTTTAAACCCAAACGCAGAAACAAGTTTGAAACAGAGTATTATTGTACACAGAGTCAGAACAAAAGTCACAAGTGCTTGGGAGCACGTGTTTGCTCCCTATTTAACAACAAAATAGGTTTTCAAGCACTCTTCTACACAGACTGGAATGGCTGCACCCACAAGTAGCCAACAGAAGGGTTTGAATGCAGGAAACACAACAGGGAGTCAGCACACAGCAGCATTCCCCCCTCCCTCCCCCCAAAAAAAATCAAAATAATCAAGTTTTGGTTCAGTACAATTATTATTTAGCTTATGGTGGTGCCTTGAAGCTCTGTGCCACTGCACACCGTGCTCTACACGTACACAAGCAGCCCGTGCTTCTAGGGAGCTCGCAGCCTAACTAGGGGAAACTGAGGCAGGGAGAGATGAAATGCTTTCCTCAATGCCCAAATCAGCAGTGGGCTGGAAGCAGACTGCTTATGTCCAGCAGGGCCTAGAGACCCGAGTACCCACCTGAACCATGTGCTGCTCTATACTCAATACAACAGAAGCCTGCAACTTCTTCACCACCCTCCCTTTAGCAAGTGGTGGCTTGAGCCTTCTGCACGAATTCCTGCAGAAAAAAAGAAAGCTTGCTGGGACTGACACACACAGAGAGTGAGCTAAACTGGTTTTGTTGGCCTTGTTTGTTTTACCAAAGCAGTATTTCTAGTCTCGGTCCAAACTTTCAGCTCACCTGAGTGCAGAAGTTTGCCTTTGCTACCCTTGTGCTCAGCTTAATCTGGAAATTACAGTGAGGCAAAGAACTGGCAGTAGGAAAAAAAGCTGAGCTTTTAATTGGATTTTGTTTTCCTTAACAACAGGATGCAGAGAAAGGCTACTTGTTCCTCCGCTGCTCCTGAGCAGCTTCACCTCAGCTATGAGAATGGCCTAAGATCTACAAAGGAGAGAGTGGGAGCTTGAAGCCCAGCCAGTAAGAGCATGAGAAAGGGCTCCAGCAACCCTGGTTTCTGTTTTCCTTGCTTTAAGACAAGAAAGGGGCTTCTGGAGGCTAAACCAAAGATCTTGCAGCCCAAATTCCTGGGGTTTGTCCCCAACTCTGTCACACCACCCCAGCGAGACTTCTGTTCTCAAGCCAGTGGAAAGGGCAAATTATTTCCATCGCGAGGACTGAATATTGAGTCATTCGGGTGATGACCGAGGTCAGGGTTCAAGGCAGGGATGCCAGGGCCTCCTGGCAAAGCTCATCCTTCCATCACATCCAGCATCTGCAAGGACTGTGCTAGACCTTTGCCCTCACATGGAGCTGGCAGGGCATAGTTTGAAATTCCACCTCAATGATCCCTTTCAACAAACAGCCTCTTAATGATATCCTTAATTAATGACAGACTACAATCTTGGGGCTCCAAAACCATAAGTTAAGGAAGAAGCAACAGCAAGCAAGCACAGCAAGAGAATCTGGGAAGCCACCAAGCATGAGAGCGCTATGTTACATCATCCCTGGCTGATGGCTCCTTCTCCTCAAGACAGGTGATGTCAGAAATGGAAGTTGTGGGAAAAAGAAGGGAAACAGGAGCCTGGCAGCAGAGGACAGGGTGAAGTGGCTGCTCCAAGCAGATATAGTGCTTAAGGATATATGGGAGACCCGCTTCCCAACCTGCTGCTTGGACATTTGGGATTATCCCATCTGGGGCACTCTCCATCTCTTTGCCTAATCTACTCTTAAGCTACTTAATGCACAGGCTCCCTCCTTTTCCAAGCAGGTGGCAAGGCTCCTGTCTCAGAAGGTTCACTGCTCAGAAATGGCTCTGATAAGCAATGCAAAACTGCTTTGCTTCATTACATCAGATCCTGCCTCACCGTGGCATGTCCTTAGCGGTCCCTAAAAATATACCTGCTGGCAGCAAGCTAATCCTTCCCTGTGTTTTCACACAATACACAGAAACAGAAGCACAAAGCAGCACACACACCACCACGTGTCCATTATTAAGCAGCTGCCTCTGGAAAGAGCGAAGCCTCTGCTTCCAGTAGCTCATATGTTGGAGTTACATCATCTCTCCAAACACACCACTGAGTATCTGGCTCCAAGAAACAGCAGGCTCCATGAAATGCCCCGTTTGGTATCACGGAAACCGGTTGTGACCCTGCACTTTTCCCTCTTGTGAAGTCTCCCATTCCAAGAGCTTTAGTCTGTAGAGAACATCAGGAGCAGTGTCCCCTTGATCAACAAAGTCCAGTGCTGGGCTGTTCATATTTCTCCCAGGAAATACACCAAAACAGGTCACCAAACTGGTTTGTTGGTCCATAGTCTGTGTCCATTTGTCCCGTCAAACCTGGCAGCTGGGCAGCTTCAGCTTGCCAAACCACTCAAGCCTTGGGTGACCCTGAAAAGCAGCTGTCACAGTGTCACGCCATCCTGTGCTGGGTGGCACTGGACATCGTGATCTGACAAGCTTTCTAGAGCCCTCAGCACACGGCTCAGGCACAGTGAGCTAAAGCAGAGCTAAGGTGGTGCTAACCACCACATGACATGTGTCTGGTGTTCCTCCCAGGCTCAGAGGTGCTCACTCCTCTCCCAGAGCTTGTCGTGAGAGTCACTCTGAGTGGGAGCTGATGGACTTGCTGTGTGTCACATGTGGGTCAGCTCCTTTTCTCCCTGCCTTCCAGGTGACAGCCCCTGGGGCTAAAACCTGATTCAGCAGGTAAAATGCACTGTAATCCTGAATTCCAGCTAAGCTACTGCTCCTCTTTAGCCTGGGGACAGTTCTTTCTCAGGACCACACACTCTACTCTACTTGTATCCTGCTCTTCAGGCAGCAAAAGGTGCCACAACAAGATGCTGTCAGAGCAGCCACAGCAGGAAGAAGCTTATTTTGTCCCCAAGGCAGGACAGCAGCTTGGTTTTCTTGCACTGCTTTCAGCCTTCCAGTAGTTTGGGCAGCAGGGATGGGTCCCTGATGTTGCCTTCAGGGCTATCACTCCATCTGCAGGCAGAGGGCAAGCTGTTAGGGAGCAGGGACAGCATTTGGTCCTCCCTTCAGCTGTTCTGGAAAAGCATCTATGAACAAGATACCATCACATCAAGTCTCTGCAAGCCAGCGCCTGAGGCCACAACAGCAAATCTTACATGCTGTCTACCTTAGATGTTCAGAAATGTGGGGCAAGATGACAAGGTTTGTGGGCAGCCTGAAAACCCTCCTCAGACTGTTGAGCTCCACAGAGGTCAGGCATCTTCATTCCAGGTTCTCCATCAGGTCAACAAAAGAACAGACTCTGCACAGCAGAAAAGCACCTTCAGCCCCTGCCGCTGGGATTAATCCATCCCCCAGAGAAGCCTGGAAGCAGCCTCGTTCAGCACTGGCTGGATAAATTCTTTGCAAGAAGCTCCCAGACATGTTCAGTAAACACTGAAAAAAAAAATAATTAAATCATCCCATGTCTGCAGCCACTTCTCTCCTCCACTGCTGGCTGCACCAGCCCTGCTCAATGTGCCGAAGCGCCTGCTTTGTCCAGGCCTCTAGAGATGGACGGCGCAACAGCTGCGGTCTCGAGCTCATTCCTGGAGCCCTTCAGAACCAAGAACTCCAGCAGAACATCCAAGAGGCAGAAAACCAGGTGCCTGAAATGGAGAGAAGACAAAGCTTAGGCTGGTCAGGGCACGGCGCAGCTGGGAGATCAGCTCCAGTACAAGCAGAAGCCAAAGCTCACGCAAGGAAGAAGTGCTCTGACTGCCATCGAGAACAAGAGATCTTGTACCCTAGAAGAAAGGTTTCAAGAGATGGTGCAGGGATTTTTTTTTTTTTTTCCTTCCACCTCACAAATTAGTGGGTGTTTGAAGCTGCTGAGCAGCACAGAAAAGACAAATGTCTCCCAGAATGGGGTGGCACATGCGTGTCTCCGCAGTCAAGCACAAAAACATCACTTCCCGAATGCACAGCGACGGTTATACAGGAAAACTTCATCTTCTCTTATATGCAGCTTCCTAAGCTCCTCTAAAACCAACAAGCTAAACCAGGATTTGTTTTATTTCCTCTGACATCCACAAACTAAGCAGGTCCAACAGCGTAATTTAAGACGACTGGCTCAGTAATCTCCAGCCAGGCCAAGGTCCTAGAGATGCGCCTACCTAATGAGCAAGCCAGATGCCCTCTGCTCATCTAAGTCCAGGATAATTAGCCAGATACGTCCCGTGCCAAGAAGCTGGCAGCGTGAATCTCACGGCAAAGCCCCGAGCATGGCCTACAGGCCCCGTTGCAAAGGCTGTCGAGGGCAGAGACTAAAATCCACTTACCTGTTTATCACAGGCTGGCCCAAGGACTCCAGTACCAGCTTCCAGCTCAACCGGCATTTACTGGTTCCAAGGATTTCTTGGATCACATCTGTCAACGTCAGAGACAAAGCTTCAGGAGCTGCGCATGTCCATGGTAGTAAAACGGGGTCAGTCTTCTGCTAGTGGGTACTAAATCTAAGTCTGTGATGGTGCTCTGAGCCCGAGGCATCTTGTGCCCAACATTACCATGACCAAAACCATCCAGGGACAAGACTGAAGGCCAGGAAAGTGTTGCAGGCTGGAAGGGTGTATCCTGGTAGCACTTTTTCACCCCCGAAGGAGAGTAAGGGCCCCTTGTGTTGCAGCAGAGAGTTAAAAGTTCAGGCTGCACTCGGATTAGGCAGCAGCTGCTTTAATGCCAAAGGTCCCAGTGTCAAACTTTGGGAGGGAAATCCAGAGCAGCTGGGACCATGGTTTCAGTCCAGTGGAAAAGCCACTCTTTCCAGTGGGAAGCCAAAGGCTTTGCCTTAAGACCCTTCCCAGCAACGGCAGCCTTTGGCAGCAGGTGGGAGCACAGCGTGGCACTGGCTTTCCTCAGCCTCACCCCACTGGAGGTGGCCCAGCAGGACCCACCAGTACTAAGCACAGAAAGCAGACACTCTGCATCTGGGAATCACCAAGCCATGTGTCCTTTTTGAGCTCTGCTGCTCCCCAAATGCTTATGCAAACAATCTAGAACTGGGAAACTGTGGTTTTTGCTTACAGGAAACCGTGGTTTTTGCTTACAGGAAACCATTCAAACCTCAAAGGTTATGATCTTTTCCCAGTGCCCTGGCACAAGCAGGCTCCATCTCTGCGCTGAACCACGTTTCCAGAGATGCCAACGGACTGGAGGGCTCCCCAGCCACCCCTACCACTCCTTTCTCAAGGGCGGCTGACATCTCTGGTGCACACTTACTAGGTATGATCCCGACCAGGCTCTGCAGGGCCTGCTCTGCTGCTGCTTTCTTCTGTTCCTCTGTCCTGGCTGGTTTGGGGACTGCTGGTAAAACTCCTCCCGGCCAGATGGATTCCTGCAGCAACTGGAGGTACTGGACCCAACGCTGGGTGCAGGTCAGGTTAACCACCTGGACTTCCAGCCATCTGTGGGCACAGGGAGAGAAAGAAAAGTCAGGAAAAGTCAGGCTTGGTACCACCTCAGGGGTTTTCCACCAAACAGAGGCCCTGGGGAGGGGTGAAAAACAGCGTTACGAGTTGACCAGTTAACATGTCATTTCCAGGCCTGTACGTTAAACATTTTCATGAGTATTAATTAGCTGAGATTCCCTGTGCACCAAAAGTATGTGAACATTCCCCATCCTATAGGGAGAAGCACTAATACAAAGTCACAGGGGAAAAGCAAAAGCCATGAAAAAAATCCATCACTCTGCTGCCTGCAGAAAACCAAAGGAGTAAGTGGTGTCTAAATGGAGCACAGCTAATGGATATGACTGGTCTTAACATCCTAAGGTATGTCCATGCACTGGCAGATGAGAGCTGAGAACCACCAAACGGGTGTTTTAACTCAAAATGACCCCTGTGATTGACTAGATGGACACCAGTGTGGTCTGGCAAGCAGGACTCCCCTCCTCAGTCCCTCTGCTACCTAAAGAGTCAAGGGTGTCTCCCCCAGTGACCAAAACACACACTCCAAGGATGGCAAGGCACGAATATGCTGCTGCTTCATGCTCCTCTCATCCCCCTGCTTCCCTGCTGTCCAGCCCTGCTCCATCCACTGGTGGCAGGCGATGAAATCAGCACCACTCCCATCCAAACCCCATCTATTAAAAGCAAACTTCAGTACCTGCCAACAGAGCTGCTGCTCTGCCCTCCCGCGGGGCCGAGGCTCGGCCCTTTGTACAGCAACAACCTGCAAATCCCCAGGCTGCAGGAATGCTGCTCCTCACAAGGGCTCGAAGGAGCCTGCAGCTTGTGCAGGGGAGATGTGTCCACACCACCCAAGTGCTGGGCAGGGAGAGTTTCTACATCAGTCATGAGGACCCTCTTGCCCAGATGTGAAATCACTTCCCCGTGTAATAGAAAAAGCCACGGCGGCCAGTCAGCATTTGCCTCTGCTTAAAAATCTTCCTCCCCCAAGAATAAGGAGAGGCCAGCAGACAAATCCCTGATGCCACAGAGGCCACCAGAAGGGTCCCTGTGGATTTAGCACGACCGGGTCTCAGTGGTACAGCACCGACGGCAATGGCTCCTCATCAGCACAAGGAACCAGAGCGAAGAGGGAGCGTTGGCACGGGCTTGGGGTAGGGAAGCAGCTTGTGATTTCACCAGTACTTCAAGAGTCCCCGAGGAGAGGAGTCCATGAGCAGGGCCAGGAGACCCGCTCCTCTTGGCAGCTGGCGTTCGTGCTTGCAATTCCGTCACCACTACGCCCCGGCAGCTCATAGTACATCCAAGAGCACTGGCCCTGCCAAGGCAAACTTTATTTAACCTGCGCTCTGCCAGACTGTCTGCATTCTTCTCAGGCGAGGCACGCGGGCCAGGAGTGTCTTTCCCCACGCAAACGGGCCAAACACGAGTGGAGAGTCGGGAATAACAAGTCCTAAAGGTAACCAGGGGCAAAGGAAGGGCGGGAAGCCAGCGTTGGAGCCACGGCTGCGGGTCTGAAAGGATGCACATCTAGGAAGGCCAGATGCAAAAGCAAAGACCATCCAAAAGACCCTGAAAACAAGTCTGGGTGCAGCAGTAAGGCCAGTTATGTCTCAGAGCAAGGTCTTAACTGGGGCACAGGCAATGCTCACGGTGATCCCAGTAACGGCACTGGAAAGGGGGAGACACAACCTTTAAACTCGGCCTCACCAGGGACAGAGTACTGAGGCTGCTACAAGAGATCCAAAGCCCAGCTCCTACCCTTCTCGAAGGACAAAATGTC
This sequence comes from Ceryle rudis, assembly GCA_033439905.1. Taxonomy (NCBI): domain Eukaryota; kingdom Metazoa; phylum Chordata; class Aves; order Coraciiformes; family Cerylidae; genus Ceryle; species Ceryle rudis. The sequence continues at coordinate 77,272 of JAAGNO010025028.1, forward strand.
ACAGCCTGGGAACAGCCCATGTTCGAACTACAATTGCTTAAAAGGGCTTTCGTCTCCAGCCATCAGCAGAGTTTAACACTCTGGATCACATTAAACCCTCCAGCCATCCCCAACCCAATTAAAGCTTTAAACTGGGGCTCCTCCAGGGGCAAGAGCTTTTCATTAACATGGTTTTTCATTAACATGTTTTCTTACACAACCTGCTTTCCTAATTGAGAAAACATTTGACAAGCAACAGTAGTTCAGGGGCTTGGGGACAGAGCTGCAAAGAGAACAACTCTGTATCTAGGGAGGTCGGATTGAACACGGACTTCTCTCAGCAGTAGTCACTTACTATCCTCTAAAAGGCTGTAGAATGCAAAGAACAAGCTTACTTTTTCTTAGGAAAGTTCCTGAAACAACAAAATAATCAAGCAAACAGCGGGCAGGGTGACAGCTGAGCTTTGAGAAGACAGCATATTTCCAGACAGCTCAAGAGCAGACCAAGAAGTGACGAATGCTGGAAGGCCCCGTACAAACAACCTGCCACTTCTGGCTCATTTCTTCCCATCAAGCCACCAGAGTAAGGCAACGAGGCCCAGTAGTAACACCTATAAATCCGGTCACCTCTGCGCACGTTGCCGTTACGCAAGAGCCTGCAGGTTTTAGTTCCCACAGTTGTAAACCACTATCGATTATTTATTTTACTTATTGGCGCAGCTCATGGCCTTCACTGTAGGAAGCAAAGGGCAGGACCTGAGAAGAGCTCTGTTGGCTTTGCTCCATCATGCTACAGCTCCATGAAGCTCCTGAGAAGTCACCTTGCCCCATCCAATGGTGGTCAGACAGCAGGATAGTCACTGCTAGGAAAGGCAGAAGAGGCACCCAAAATCACAAAGAATTCAGAAAAAAAAAAAAAGAGAAGAAGTTGGCAGGAGAGGTGACAAGAAAGAAGAAATCAAAGCTGGGTGCAAATGGAAGACTCAAGTCACTGTGCAGTTCCTTTCCCACTGTGTGCACCTACCCCAAAAAGCACTGAGAAGAACTCTCAAAGCTGGTCCATCTGGCTCAGCACCCTCCCTGGGAGGGCAGCTGCTGCTCTCAAGCTCTTTGAAAGGAGATACCAAGACAGAGTAACCTGCCACAAAGAGTTTTCCTCCTTACTCTCGACCTGCACCTGTTAGAGTCACCGCCACCCCCTCTTTGGGCGATGCACGCGTGTTTACGGCAAATCGACCTTTCCTTCAGGCACCAGGATCAGGGTAACAGCTCCCTCTTCTCCCACAGGAACTCCAAATACGTGCTGGTCCAAAGCTGACCTTTGCCAGCAGATCACAGATGATTTTTCATACTATTAAAGGACCAAGCATTTGAGATCCATGTGGGACATGGAAAGCACACACACGCCTGTTCCCAGGTAGAAATAAATCCAGCAAGAAACACAAATAGACCTTTTTCTAATTTATTTTTGGACAGCTGATGAGTTACTATTTCCATTCTGCTATTTCATGAAGAAATAGCCTTAATAAGAAAGAAAACCAAGCCTATCAACTAAACCATCTCCTTCACTTCAGCTGAGACCAGAAATAGATAGAAAGTGACCTCGTGGGCTCAGACGTTCAAATGCTTTGATAACACCCAACACAAAGAGTCTGACTGCAAAGGCTACAGAGTCCTGGACGTTAGTCTGGAGGTGCATAACTTGCCCATGCTGTAAGGGTCCTCTGTTTGAAATAGCTGCCAATGGAGGAATGAAATGGCTGCTAAAAAAGAGCTGATTTAATGCCGTGGCTTAAGCTGGAACTCCAAGGTCAGCCGAAGGGGTTCATTAAGATGGGAATGGCAGAAATGCCTTGAGAATGAGGAAAAAAAGCCTGGGGGGGGGTCCATGCCTTGGCTCCCCTTCAGCACCTAGAAGCAACACAAGCTGTTAAGATGGAGCAGCCCATGGTGAAGAGAGACTAAGAGCGAGGAACAGGCAACACACGGTGTACGGCCGTGGTTTTACCTGGCTCCCACGAGCTGGACGTGCTCACTGAAGTGGACTACCCAGAGGGCTCACCCACAGATAAAGAAGAGAGCTCTGTTCAGCAAGGAAAGATTGGATTTCTTTAGTCTGGAAAAGAAAGATGGACCAGGAACGGAAAAAAAGATGGTTTAAAGGTGTACAAAGAGCTGCTAGAAGCTGGTAAAACCTTTGCTTTTCTTGTCCATCAAGGTTAGGGTAAAAGCTGCTACATTCACTCGAGCTGGGGAGTTTGAGTTAAATCTGCTGATTGTAACTAAAAACTGAAGCAATAGAGATTGTGCCTCCCCTGCCACTGGGATTTTAAGCATTTAGACAAACAAACTGGAAACCACATTAGGAAGAAAAAGATGAAGAAGCCTCTACTAGTCTGCCTTAGCTGTATAAACACCACAAATAGCTCTATAAATATACACGAGCTGCACGTAACAGTAGCAAGTCCGGCTCAACATCTACTACTTTCCACCCCAGAACAAGGCCTCTGCTTCCCTGAGCCCAGTTAACATGGTGTAGCCAACCAGAAGCTCAAAAAAAAGGCCCGTGAGATCAAGGTAGTGAAGAAGGATTTAAGATAAAAGCAACATCTGGAAATGTACGAGGCATTCAAGCATCTGACTCATGAAATCAAGAAAGGCTGGTACTTAAATCACCAGACCAAGTACTTGTCCCCCACATTCCACCCCAAACTGCACCTCAAACCACAAGAACACCTTTAACTCAAGGGCTCTGAAAGAGCAACGTTGCAATGCTTTGACTGTAAAACCCTTTGGAGAGGAAAGAAGGGGGAAGAAAAAGAAGAAAAAAAAAAAGGCAAAAAAAAAAGCCCTCCATAAATCAAAGCTTCCAAAGCATCCCAAGTCCTTCTAAACTTCTGGCCAAAGACACACACGTAAAACGTAAACTATCCTTCTCGCCTTACTGGAAATGTTCCTCTCCTGCTGCCCCATAAAACGTTTACTTGTATATGCTGTGAACAATACGTCCTGTCCCCCAGACCGAGCACACGGGAGTCAACTGTTTGACCAGTGAGGCAGCAGCCGAGAGGCTTCTCCTCAGAGCATCTTGCCAGCCTTGCACCTCCTGCGCACAGCTCCCCTGAGGGCACTGGAAGAAGCAAGAAAGAAATCAAGCTGCAAGTTGCTCATGCCAGTAGCATTTGCATGCGATGAGCCTTGACTGGACTCACCAGTGCCTTGTCAGTGTAGGGCAGTGGGATTTGCTACCTGCTTGGCCCAGGCAGTGAGAGGTAGAGCTGGTAGAAGTCCTGTGAGAAGATGTTGTTTCACTGGGGGGCAGAGAGGAGGAAAACCAGCTCATTCCTTACTACCTGTACCCGGGAAACCAGAGCTTGCCACTGGGATTTGGGGCACCGCTTTACGTGCTGCTCCCTCCAGGACACACCTGCCACGTAAAGGAATCGTGTAAACACCCAGGGCTGCAGCTCCAGGGGCTTCTCCCTGCAGTGAATTAACCGAGCTGCTCTGCTTGTTTGGCCTTTCTCAAGGCAGATCTCTGTGATGCCATGGGGCTCAGGAAATGGGGAGAAAGCTCTGCGATTAAAAAAAGAACCGTCCCCAAACCCCCTTGATTCTTAACAAAGCATCCCGGCTTTCGGTAACGTCTTCATCAAGCATTTATTGAGCCAATTAAGCTCTCAGCAGTGCCCCAGGGAGAGGCCAGGCTGTCTCAGCCAGGTCCTGCTCAGCACAGATTGCTTCATTAGCCCACTTCAGAATCAAAATACATAAAAAAAGCCATTAACCCTTCGCACACCAGGAGAACCAAAATCCAGGAGACGTTATTTCCTCTCAATCCTTTTCTTCTCGCTCTGTTCCACTTGAAATACAAGTTGTCTTTTTTTTTTTTAAATCTAAGAAAAAAGTTGGCACGTATCTAATGGCTGAAACAGAACCAAAAGAAAAAAAAGAAGAGAGAGATGCAGTTAAAATAATGTTGCAATTGTTATCAAAGCACAGAGTGCTTGCTTCATCCTAGTGGCTGTTTTTGGAAGAATGCTGCTTCTAGAGAAGAGGAAAGAAAAAAAAAAGTGTTTGGGACAGAGATTTAAAGTCAGATCCAAAATTTCCAGGTGCTTGGAGACAACTGAATCGAGGCCCCTCTCCAAGTTGTTTTTTATTTACTTTACATCCCCACACTGAAGATTGCTTTCGCTGACATGCCACAGGCCTGCGACTCCTGCTCCTCGCAGCTACACCACAAACAGCCCAGTGCAGAGATGAAGATGCCAAAAGGTTGGTGTCTTTACAAACAAACCCCATTGCATGGCCTCGGGTGGGACCCTCGCTGCCACGTACCTGGGTCTGCTGGCACAGCCCCTCGACGTGCTGCCACAAAGAGCCTTACTAAACGTGCCCAAATCCCTGCCCTGGGTAACGAGCCAGACCAGCGAGAGGATGTAGGTGCCCCAGCTGCACTGACACTGCAGTTTGGGCAGCTGGTTTCTCCCAGTAAAGCTCAGAGGTGCTGCCCAAGCCCGGAGTGCTAAGCCACCTGCCAGCTACCAAGCTGAAAGAAAAATGGGAGCAGCTTCATTGGGAACAGCTTCACTGGGAACAGCTCTGGCTTCTTCTGGCACCCGAAGAGCACAAACCAACCCTTGCTTTAATGTCTTTTTCAGAGATAACACTGGGAGGAACTGGGGAGTCTCCACAGCAAGCACTTGCCCACACAGCCATGTCCCAGCCCAGCATACCCTCGATGCCAGGTGACACATGTAGAGAGAGCCCTGCTTTGTGCTGACCCCACAGCACCCAGGTGAGGACAGGCTCAAGGTCTCCAGGATGGACATGGCCCCTGGGGCCTCCAGCCAGAGCTGGGCAGAATTGCTTGGCCGTGGGCAGCACATTCCCAGCACGCAGGTGCCTGGCTGGGCAGGTTTACTCAGGGACATTTAAGAGAGTCGGGCACCACTACACATCAGTGGCACTTTCAAGTCAAGAGAATCAAGTAGGCTGCCAAGGGTCTTTGCTTTTGCCAGTTCTGTTGGCATAGAGATCAAGGAGGAAAGAAGAGAGAAAACAGGAATAAAACCATCCAGCAAGCAATTCCCTGAAGCTCTGAGCTCCTTGACTCACCAGTGGTTGCACAAGTGCCCACAACACCTGGCCTGACACGAACAGGCTCTGAGGACAGCTCAAGATGACAGCAAGAAGGCAAGGGCAGCCTGAGGGGTTGCACATGGGGACAAAATCTGGAATAACCCCCAGCCCCGCTGTCCGCAGCACCATTCACATCAACAGCAGCCTCCACATACCCACCCACTGTTTATCCAAACCCTAACAGACTGACCCCGCCACCAAAATCCAAGCTGCAGCAAGAATTCAGATGCTTCAGACCCACCACTGGTAGGATGAAGAGCATCCTGCCTCTGGGGCCTTGCCCGGCTCCTGACCCCCAGCAATGCCTGTCAAAATCCAGCACCTCAAATCAAAGACAACCCTACCCCCAGGACTCCTCAGCTCCATTTTTATGTACACCTTCAAAACCTGTCCTGTGTGCTGCCTGAGTGCCCCTTCTCTCACCCCAGGGCTCTGTGTCCCTCACTACAGCATCCCAGAGCCAGGCTGGCTGTAAGACCACGGTCCAAGGCTCAGTTCCAGGGCAGATCTGAGCTCAGATGGACTTTCATTTCTCATTCTAGTTCAGCAGTGGCTAAAACTTTGGGAGAACCAGCACAAGAGAGAAAACCCTACAGGGAACACAAGCCAGACTGGCAAAGGGAACCAGAGCTAACAGAAAATGCAAGAAACTGCTCTCATAAAAGCCTGATGGTCATCTGTAACCAGTCTCAAAGCATCCCCAGCTCTCCCTCGACATCTCAGACTAGAACATCACGTCCCCAGATCCTCCTGCTTTGCTGAGGGATAAGAGAGAGGTCAGACAAAGCCCGGAGAAACCCCAAAGTGACCCAAAGCCAATGCCCAGCCAAGCAGTGCTGGGCTCCTGGGTAAGACAGGGACAATTTGCATTTATTTTAACTCGTGCTCAGTGGAACATGACACCATCAAAGCTGTCTGAGCAGTTCCACACGCTCCTTTATATACACACGGGTGCTTCCGAGCCCTGGAACAGACTCTGCGCCGCAGCCCCGCTCAAGTTACAGGGTGCAGACAGCCGGGGTGTGCCAAGACACCTTCCCTCTCCTTGAAGCTTTGCATTGCCACAGCTTTCTGTTGTGATGGAAGGAGCTGGGAACAGCACACAGACCTGGATCAGCACATAAAATCCTCCCAGGTCTGTCCCTGGAATCTTGGCACTGCGCTGGGGCTCTCCTCCAGAGGTGGGCCTGGCACGAGCCCAGCAGCAGCTGGAGGGCACAGCGAGCTGGTACCTGGTGGCTGTCACCACAGCTGCCACCAGCTCGCCCCAGCCCTGCCAGACCCCTGACCCAGTGACCATCGTGCTGCCGGGGATGGGATGAGGGCAGGGTGCGGGGTCACACCGTGGTTCGCGTGTTTGATGGGTATTTTTAACTCCTCTTTGACTCACGAGGCTCTAAAAAGCAAATAGATTCTCCAAATGCTTTTTAACTCTCCCACCAAACACCCCCAGAGCCCGGAATAGCTCCATCTACTCTCCTTGGCAAACTGGTCCCTGTCACAGCCTCCCCAGGAAAGCGAGATCCGCATTTCCAGCCCGCGGGAGGGAAGCAAGAGCCAGACAGAGCAGGAGGGGTGCGGAGCCAGGGCAGCGGCTTTGTTTACAGGCACGGACCCAGCACACAGAGAAGCTGCTGGAACCAATCCCCCTCCCCAGGGTCATCCCTGCTCCCAGCGAGCCTCCCGGCCCCCTCCACCTCCTCCTTTCGGCTCCGAAAAAGGATCCCTCCCTGTTACATAAGGGGCCGAGCGCCGCACGGCTGCGGGCTCGCGCACGCGGCCTCCCTTTTACTTAACAATACCTTTTTCGGTCATAAAGCCTCCCTCTCGCCGGCTGCCATCAGACTGACAGGCAGGGGAGATGGATAACGCCCGGCTCGGGCTGTTTCAGCTACAGAGAAGAGGGGAAAGGGGAGTGCGGTGGGTGCTCTGTGCAGAGAGAGGTGAAAGGAGCAGGGTAGGGAGGTCCCAAAACCAGCAAGAGCGTGGGCACGGCAGTCACTTGGTGTCAGAGCAGGGGATGGCGTGGGCACCGCAAGGGAGAAAGACCCCAAAGAGAAGGGGATGGGCTCTGTGGAGAAGCTGGGACTTGTTCCTGGTGGTTTTCTGCTGATTCTTCTGCTCTGTCACGAGGCACACTGCCCGTGAAGGCAGCTGCGAGGAGGCTGCAGGAGCAGCATGCTCCACACTACAGCTGGCAGAGGAGCATCCAGCAGCAACCCTCTTCCTAACACTCAACACACTGCCAGGGCACCTCCTTTCCACTACCCACCACCCAACCCAAGCACTAGTGGGAACAGAGAAGGACCTCATCTTGTGGAGGGATGATTCCTACTCATCCTTTGTGACCAGTAATGGTTAGAGACAGCATGTGTGCCCATCACTGCCCTGTGCTGGGCTGTTCTCAGAGGCAGGAGCAACAATGGCTTGAATAGCACACAGTCCCAGAACAGCTTCTGGTATTTTCTCCACCTGCAAAGGGTACCCAGACACAGCGCCAGCCAAAATGCCAGGGCCAGGGCTGTGTCAGGTCTGGGCGAGCAGTGATCAAGTTGCAAATACTTAAATGGAAGAGAAATGCCACCAAATTCACACTGTGTATCCCTGGATAGGCAGCTGGCAGCAGGTCTGAGCTAGAGACTTCTTGATCAGCTCAGGAGAGCAGCAGCCATGTCTCAGCCACCCATCTGCTTAGCTCAGGGAGAGGGTGCAACACCTCAACAGGTCTCAGATGTCTGTCTCGGGCGTTGTCTGAACTCTGGTCTCACACCAGATCACAGCCTTCGCAGCAGGCAGACACTGCAATGGTCCTGCCCCTCCAACATGGGCTTCCAGGACCACTATAAACTGCCTCCCTTGATTCGTTCACGACACCAAGGAGTGACATGACAGGACTGCCCAGCACCACCTCCAGCCAACGCTTTGCCTGCGGCACACGTGGGTTCCTCCAGACCCATCGAAGCGGAGCAGCTACAACCACATTCACCCTCGCATCGCTCCACCAGCACAACTCATGGAGCTCCTCCACCTTCCCGGGCCAGGCATGTGCTGTGCCTACAACAGCTTCTCTAGTGGAAAATACCAACGCCACGTGTCGGTGCTGCCGGCTCCCCGAGTGACCGGGACACAGCTTATTAGGAGGTGATGACGTGCCTAGTCAAGCTCTCATACCTCTGTGCTTACACACAAGGATTGGCTTCCAGCTCATTCCCCAGTTTGGAGAAGTGGGAGCAACACCCACCTCCTCCTACCCAAGGAAACAGACTCGGAGCGATGACCGGCAGGCCCTGACCTCAAAGCGCTTTGGCAACCTCTGCTGAGGGCAGCTTAAGTTACCAGCCTGGCTATAATGGGCTGCCCTGCACATTCTGACACTGGCTTTGGGTGCCTGCGGGAGAAGAAAGGGCACAGGAGTGGGAAAAGCATCGCTCTGAAATTCCCCTGAGTCAAAGTCCTTCCGGGAAGACTTCCCTTTGACTCTCGAGGCCCATATCCTCAGCTAGCGATAGTCACCGTCCGACAATGAGAAAACAGAAATGCTCTCTGTGTGTCTTGGCCTGGTGCCTTACCACCCAGCGGCACTGGCCCCAGAAGAGCTTGGCAAGTACCCACCAGCTGGAAAGAAAGCCTTTCGCTGATCCATCTGTGGGTCACTGGCCAAGGCACAGGCACAAATGGCCCACCACAGATCAGAGAGGGGTGCATCAGCGAGAGCAAAGGCCCTGGGAGGCTGCACTCCGAGCTGTTACTTGACAAGCCACTGTTCCCTGTGCCTGTTTCTTCTCCTTTTGTAGAAAGGACAAGCCAAGCCCCCCTGTGTAGTGAGAGACCAGGAGGCCAGCAGAGGCAAGTCTCTCCCTGGAGAGCTGAGGAGCTGGGTACTTGTGCCCTTTCAGGAGACAAGAGGCCTCTTTTCCTCAGGCTGGATCCTTCCCTTCCCCTATTGCTAAAGGACAGGGGGCTGCTCTCTGGTGTTACGTTGCTGCTCCTGGGGAAAACCAGCACCTAGTGCAAATCTGAGATGTTTGCTCCACACACGTATGCCACCATCCTTAAAGAACGTTGTTCTTTGAGGGGTGTTTATCTGCACTGGGGCAAGAGCTCCATTTTAGACTAACTCCAAAGGCAACACCACCTCAGGGCTGTGGGATTGGTCGCCAAGACCTTTACCTTTGAATGAGGGTCCCAAAGAGCAGGTGGAAGACCTTCTGGATGTTCTCCGTGCACAGCCAGCTCCAGTGATCCATCAGCAGCAGGCGAAGCACCTCCAGGGCCAGGTCAGCCAAAGCTGTCTCAGAGTCTGCCAACAGGAAGAGAGGGTCAGATGAAGAAGGAGATTCAGCATCTAAGCAAACTTGGTGGAAGGCATCACCCAAAACACGCTCTTTCCCCTCCACCAGTCTGCTTGACACTCCTCCCCAGCCTAGAGAAAGGGGCATCGAAGAGGACAACTCTCCTAGTCTTCAGCAGCACTTTCCCTTCCTCCAACGTGCAGCTTTCCAAGCCAAAAACTCCAGTCAGTGTCCGCAGGCTGCCATCGTGTGGCAGGTCGAAGTCTCAGCAGGAAGATGGATGAACTGCATCTGGCTAAACCAAATCCATCAGTTACGAGAAAAATCCCTGCCACGTGCCCACATAGCTCTAGTGACACAGACTTGGGACAGCAAAACCTCTCCCTGACCCTCAGGAGGATGTCAAAGCCTGAAGTGTAAACACAGTCTACCTGCTAGAGGATTACTCTTGTGCTTCTTGCACCCAAAGTATCCTAAGATGCTATGGAAAAAAGCAGATTAATGTACCACAAACCTGCCCGAGACCATCACTCCCAGGCCAGCGCCCCGACCTCAGGCTACTGCGTCAGCTCCACTGGCAGAGTGAGCAGCTTCTCCTCCTCCACCCTTCCCCGACGCCCCAGCTTCCAGCCAGTCACCGCTTACAGGGAGCCCACGAGGCTTTTGGTGCACAATTCGCTGCTGGATATAAAGGGGAGAGGGATTCTGGACCCCAGCACCTCTCCTTCCCCCTTCTTCCCCTCCCTGCTGCATCTAAGCTGGGCTAATTAACTCCAGGCCATCTGCCTTGGAAGAGACCCGAGTGTGTTTGGCGACTCTCCGCTCCGGGCCACAGAGAAGTTACTCCTCGCTCTCTCTGCCCTTTGAGACTTGACGCCTGTGCAAAAAGCGGAGCAGGCTGTTTAGCTTCACCAGAACCCCATGCGAAGAGCATCGCCAGCAAGCTGTTTATTCCTGGAGCATCCAAGTCCCCTTCCTCAGAGGGCTGCTGGCCAACCTCTTCCCAGAAGTCACCCAGCGAGCAGATCCGGACACCAGTTGCCTTTTTAGCCAGCCACTCCCCAGACATTCACTCCCCTTACCCTGCCAGACCAGCCTGCCCTGTCTCAGCTCTGAAGCATCACAGACCTGCAGGAATTTGTCATTATTAATGTTAAATTGCCTTAAGAGCTCAGCTCGCTTGGCCTGCCTCTTTCTCTTGTGCTCTGTGCAGAGCACAGGCGTCCAAATCCAGTCCTCCTTCCCCAGCAGCCCCAAATCGACCGCGGGCTCGCGTTCAAAGATCCTAGGCAAAGCTGGTGGCACATGCTAGGATTGAGAACACCAGACCCATCCCATCACCAGCACGTGCTTTCGGTCAGAGCTTGCCAAACTTGAACCACGGGAGTGAAATTTTTGGGAAGTTCCAGCTGATGCAGCTCAGCTATTCCAAGAAAAAAGATTAGAGAAGGTATTTTGCGCTCGCGTTCAGGATGTTCTCGTGGCCGCTCTGAGGCCACAGCGCCCTGTGCTTCAGGGATCCAGGGTCAGAAAGGGAACAGGGGTCCTTGAACTGGCATCACTTCTTCGCTGTTCCCTCCAAATCGATTCAAATGTAACTGAAACTCAAAGAGTCCTTTTATAACGCACGGACTCGGCAAAGCTAACGCGAGACTACCAAGAAACTGCCCTCTGGCCGCTTTTCAGTTCCTAAAACCTTGACTTTATAACATGGGAAGTTTAACCTGTGTCTTTAAGAAGCTTGTTTCTGCAGAACTGCAGCGAGTACACCAAGGTGAAGATCTACAGCGACACAACTGAGCCAAGACCCCATTTGCTCCCACTAAAGACCAGAACAACCACTTGACAGCACTGGAAAAACTGTTTCCCCTTTAACCGAAATGCAACAGGCAGGAGACCGGGTTCTTGCACCGAAGACACTCCAAGCTAAGCCTGCAGATGTCAGAGCTGTTGCAGTAGCAGAGTTACGCTGAAGCACTAACAGAGGGGCTGAGCTCACCAGAGTCTGTGTCTGGATGCGTCCCCTGCTCCGCTGAGCCCAGCCCATCCTTTGCTGCTCTGCCTCCCTCGCCTTCAGGGGCTTTGCTGGGAACTGTCTCCAGCAGCTTCTCCTGCTTCTGGATGAAAGACTCCATAGCAGCCAGCGACAGGGTGCCCGAGACCTAGGAAAGCACCGGTGTGTTAGTACCACAGCCAGAGGTGAACAGATACGAGATCACCACCCAGACAACCTCCCACCACCGGGTTTTCACCTCGGTGTAGCCAACAGCACAACTCAGGCTGCTCAGGGCTGTTCTGCAGAGGCCTGGCGTGCAGGAACAAGGGGGTAGCAGCCACAACCCTCATGCCCGGGGATTATTCTGAGCCAGAAGCCAAACACGGCATTGATTAGGGGCAGGAAAGGATAGCAAGAGGGATCTGAACTTACAGCACTGCCCTCCCTGATGGAGTACACGATCCTGTCGTGCGCTTCGCTCGCACTCAGCACTGGAGCGATTTTGCTGGATGAGAACCTCAGCCTGGACCTGAAGAGGAAAGACAGGGCACAGTCAGGGTTTGCTTCGCAAGCTGTGATGAGTTTCCCCCCCTCGGGCAAGAAGCTGGACAAGCATCATCTGTCCAGTGTCACATGCAAGCTAAGATGTCTGATTAGAGCTAAAAGTGGTTCAGAAAAAGCATCACTCCCAGGATAATTAAGAGGCAGAAGTAAAATCATGCAACAAAAGCATTAGAGTGCTTCTCCTCAGCTACACCCGGCCTGGCCAAGGCTCCCCAACATCCACCATGTACACACACCCAGGAGAACAGGAAAGGGTGGGTAGGATTGCAGGACAAGTTGTCAAATAGGCTGTTTATCATTAAGGAATGTCCTTTTCAGCCTAGGTGCTTCAAAACTTGTGTGTTTTTTTTTTTTTTTTTTTTAGTTTATTTCTGGCTAAAGCAGCTTTTTGTAGCAAAATATCCTTCCCTTCTTCTGTAAAGGGCAGATCAACCGATGAACACCACGGGGCTGGTCACTGCCAGCAGCACAGAATAAGCACTTGGCAAGCACCATACGCGCAATGATCTTAAAGACCCTTCCTAAAGATATCAATGTTTGCTGGGCAAGGCACTGGGTGAAAGATGGGAGAGGCAGGAGCCAACATCCAGGCAAAAACCTGCCTGAGCATGCCTGGAAAATCCCTTATCCAACCAGGAGCTCCAATACCCTTGCTCAGCATGGGACAGGAATTCAGGTAGAGCACGACAGCAACATCCCAGCGCAGCAGGTAAAGCACCGAGTCGGTATTTCCCCACCATGGGGTCGCTCCAGGTAGGAGATCCATGCTCTGCATAAAGCCCAGGGGGAGCTGAAAGAACCCTTCCTTACTTGTTGGCCTTCTTCCCATCTGTCTGAGACTTCCCATCCACTTCGGACTCGCTAAGATCCTCCGTGGGGCTCTGAGGCTCTGACCTGGGGAAGGCTGTCTTCAAAGTGTCCACGATGGCATTGACAACGATCTGCAAAAGCCATCAGGACCTGTGTCAATCACTCAACAGTTTCCTATTCCTTGATTAAGAATGAAGAGTTTTCAAACTGGTGCTCTAATTTCCACGATAAACCCCCATGCTCTTTGAGATGAGCTCTGACTCTTCCAACCCTATGGCTTTGAAGCCCCAGAAGCACAGCTGGATGCAGCTCTAAGGGGTTCAGGGAACCAGATTCCCACCTTGTCTATCCTGGAGACGACAAAGGGCTTCTTGACGAAGGCAATCCTGGCGTCAGTGTTGAGGGCGAGGAACTCCTGCACCTCCTCGCTGTTGGCGATCTCGGGGACCGCGCACAGTTGCTGCAAGGAAGGGGGGAGCTTTAAGCCTTTTTGGAGTTCAATTTCCAGCTTGATGACGTGGTGCTGGCAGAACAAACCTGATGTGCTCCACAGTCAGTACAGAGCTGCCCTGAGCACTGTTTTCTAGTATCTCACCTTCAAGAAAGTCTCCAACAGACTTTTTCTGGCTTCCACTTTATCACTGTCCATATTCCCAAATGGGAGATCAGGGAACAGTTTCTTTGGGCCTTTGATATCTACAAAGGAAACAAATCCATCAGTGAGCTCGATAAAACTACAGCAGTTGTATCAAAGCCTTAATGCTCTCGTGCTTAAGCCTCTCACAACACACCGCCCAAATAGGCTGGTTGCAGATATCAGTGTTTGTAGTCGTTGCTACAGTGCACGAAACTGAAAAAGCAAGCGATGGCAACAAAGAATGTTCTGAAACAGTGGAGTTTGCTGCCAAAAGAAAGAAATTCCTCCTCTAGCCAGCTCTGCCCAGAACAAAGCCACGGGCATCGCAAACAGCCCAGCACCCAGCGCGGCATGGGCAGGGCAGGACACCCTCAGAGCCAAGAAGCGTGGGCTGGGGTAAGAGGAAGAAGGAGAAGGATTTTGTTCAGGGACTGACTTTTCAGGAACTTGCGGAGCTCCGGTTTCTCTTCCAGTCTGGTCTGGAGGTTGAGGAACTCCCGGTAACGGCGGTTCACGGTGTGGTAGGCCACCTGCTGAAGGCTGCCCGCGCCCTCACCCTCCAGGGCTGTCTCATACTAAGGGGAAAGGCGACAGTCAGTAATCCTTAGAGACCCCAGAACAATCCTGATGAGCTGTGGTCCCTGTTGGCCCCCCTGCCCCCAGAGGTCCCACCCAGAAATTCCTCAGCTTGACCCTTCCCTGCAGAACAGGGGCTGCACACCACAGAACCCCCCTCACAATGAGCCAGATGGTGAAACCAGGATACAAGAGACACAACCAGCCCCACACACGCCTTGGCCAGGAGCAGAAAGCCTTATCCCGCACCCAAACAGCCACTGGAAAAGCCGCTGTGCCCACTATTCCCCCACTGCCAGACAAAACTCGCTCTTGAGCCCCACACAGAGCAAGTCTTCAGCTCCCAACACCAGCCCATGCTCCCCTGCCAGGGATCCCAGAAAAGGGGAGACCACTGAGGAAGCCTTTACCTTGACAGTGTACAGGGTGTAGGGGTGGAAGCCAGTCCCGCTGTGCTCTCGGGCAGTGATGGTCCCAGTTATCCGCAGGTTCTGGATGACAACCGGCCCGTCGGGGCTGCTGAGGGGCTCAAAGCTGAAGGTGCTGATGGAAGCTGTTGGGGAGGAGGAGAGAGGTAGAGCCTGCCTGGGCTCTGGGGGGCTTTGTGATGGGACCTCTGCTGCTCCCAGATCTTTCCCCAAGCTGGAGGGTCTCTGCGAGGAGGACTTCTTGAGGACAGCTGGGATTTCCTCTTCCTTCTCCACTGCCGGGTCGATCTGGATGTCAGGGCAGGAGCTCAGTGCAAAAGCAGAGGTGGGGAGCAGGCCACCATCCACACTGGTGGCTACACCCTCCTCCAGGTCTCCCGTACCATTCTCCAAAGCGGCCGGGCCCTCCAGTGCTGCAGAGGTGTCCTGGAGGAACTCCCCTGCAGGTGACGGTGCCAAAAGGTCCGTGTCCTGGCTGGCATCGGGCGCAGGGGACTCCAGCTCCAAACCATCACAGGGGAAGAGGGAGCCCAGGGTTCGTGGGTGGAGGAAAGGCTCCTCTGTGGGGCACAGCCCGCTCGCTGGGTCCTCTCCCTCCTCACCAGCCGCCCCTGCTTCTTGCCTGGGCACCTCCGTGGCCCTCGGGGAGGGGGGCAGCCTGGTAGGGGCAGCATCCGTCTGCACCGTGAAGGACAAACAATCGGGCACCGGGGGTGTAGGAGGGGGCTTCTCACCCCTGGTCTTCTTAGAAAAGGCCCCGATGAGCAGCAGGTTGATCCAGTCAGGATCGGCCATCTTCCTGACGGCCGGCAACAGCACGTTGCAAGCCACCAGCTCCACCACCACGAAGCGTCCCGTCCGCGTCTCCAGGTGGGGCCGAGGCACCAGCGCCTGCAGCAGCGTCTCCACCGCAGCCCGGGTGTAGCCCACCTCGGCCGCCGGGCTGCGCAGGGCAGGATGCGGCCCCGCCAGCCGGCTGTACTCCTGCCACAGGGTCCGACCGCCTTCCGGCTCGTCCCTCAGGGCCTTGCGGGCCTGCAGGTAGCTCTGTAAGTGGTGGCCCCAGAGGAGGAGGAGACGGTGGGCCAGGGCTTGGCGGTCGACTCGTCCCATCCGCCGCCTCAGCTCCGTGGCCAGTCCGGTCATGGCCTTCTCCACCTCAGCCTCAAAGGCCAACTCGCTGCTGACTGTGCGGTACCAGGAGGCAACAAAATCCCGCACCACTTTGCGGACGGTTCTGGCAATCTCCCTCTCCAGCTGCTCCTTGGCCCCTGGGCAGGGGGGCTGGGGGCGCAGGGAGCTGACAAAACGCTCCAGCCGTAGCCGCCGGCCAGGAGGAGTGAGGGCCTGGGGGCCCAGCCAGCCGCCCAGTACTACCCGTGTCCCACAGAGCAGCCCCAGCGCCCGCAGGTCGAGCAGCAGCTGCAGGGCCAACAGCCAGCCCAGTGCAGCCACCGCCATCAGCAGCGCCTGACGGACCCCTACTGGTCTCTGCCTTGGCATAGCGGGGCTGGGCAGCGGGAGCCACCCCGGGGCTCCTCCGGCTGCTGCCTCCGCGGTCCCCACGGCCTGAAGAGTGGGACACGGGGGTGTCTCAAGGCTCGACCGACCGCTCTCCTCTCCAGAGCGCCGGGGCTCAACCGACAGAGCTCATCACGGAAGCTACTTATGGCTCAGGCGACCAGCGTCCTTACCGAGCAACAGGGTGTAAGCAAGCAGGCTCCTCACCGCGCACCAGGGCTCACCAGGGTCTAACGGACCGGGGTCCTTCGCTCAGCACCGGAAACCAACCTGGCCCCGCACCGGAGCTCGGCGAGGCCCAACCGACGACCAGGAGCCAGGCCCTAAGAGAACAAGCTCCTCCTTAGAGTAGCTCTAGAGGCAGCGGAGCTCAGGCCGCGGCAGAGCACCGAGCCCCGCACCGCCAGCAGCAACATAACGAGGCCAAACCCGCCCCGCTCCCCACGCCGGGGTTATAAACGGCACGGCGGCAAATCCTCCCCGCCACGGGCCGCCACTTCCGGTTCCTCCCCACCACAGAGCGCGGCCTGGCTCTTCCCCACAGCGCCCCTTAGCGGGCGGGCGGACTCATGGCGTTTCCGTTGGGACTTCCAAAAACTCCAACAGCCCAAACCAACAAAAAACCCCAAAAAACCCCAACAAAACCCGCGGGAGGCGGGAAAAAAGTCCCGGCCTCCCCTCCCCCGGAAAGATCGAGCAGCTTTTATGGCTCGGGGGTGTGAAGAGCAGCAAAAGTGCGTCGGGTGCAGCGTTTTCTTGATTTTTTTTTTCTC
>JAAGNO010025029.1:7574-22051 GCA_033439905.1 Ceryle rudis
GTGTAGGGGAATCCACCACTTCCCCTGGGAGATTATTCCAACTTCTAATCATTCTCATGGTGAAAATTTTTCTTCTGGAGTCCAATCAGAATCTCCCCAGAATTAACTTGACCTATTACCCCGTGTCTTTTCCATGTGACTCCTTGTCAAAAGGGAGTCTCCATCTTCTTGGTAGCCACCTTTTATGTACTGGTAATAAGGCCTCCCCTAAGCCTTATTTTTTCAAGGCTGAACAAACCCAGTTTTCTCAGCCTTTCTTCATATGGCAGGTCTTCCAGTCCTCTGATCATCCCTACGGCCCTTCTCTGGACCCTCCCCAGCCTGTCCACATCTTTTTTTGTGTAGTAGGGACCAAAACTGAACACAGTACTCAAATTAAGTACAGAGGGATCTTAAAACATCTGTTTTACATCACACATCTGAAGTTGACATTTAAGCTACATTACGAATGTGATCAGCTTGTCCTGTTCCAATGAGTTTCACCCTTAAATTATTACTTTAGGAAGACAGGGGAAGTGAAAGGTGATCTTAACATAACTAAATAATTAGGTAGATGTTACTAAGGTCATGGTGTCTTTCATAGTGGTTTTGAAATTATTAGGTACAGGTAAGATGCAGTGAACTTCTTCCTGAAAATATTTTACTTTCTGAAAAATGCAGCTCTGCAGGCTCAATCTATTTTTCAGCTTAGACTAAATTTAGTGTGTGATTTCAACATGGGGAAGATATTTCAAAAAGTCAAAAAAAGTTAAAAGAATGTGTTTTAAAAACTAAATACTGTGGGTTTATTTTCTCTTTTAAAGTTAATTTATTAAAGAATAATAACTAAAGATTATATACAGTTGTAAGTTCCAACAGGAAGACTTAAATATTGTCAGCAGAAGTTTTTTTCCAAAGCATTTTTTTTCTTCAGTATGAACACTAAACTCAAAAATCAATTAATCATGAATTTTATTTATGAATAGACCTGGCTGATGAATGTTTTTCTGCATCAGAAAACTACTTAAGAATTCAACATCTTTTGAAAAATTGACTGTAGAAAAGACAGTTTCTGCAATCCAGTAAAAGCTTTTCACATTATTCAATGTTTTTTATTATAGATTGCATTTACACTAAACCACAGAACTGTCAGTAGGGGTTTTTTTTATAAATTTGGTGTATTTTTAAACATAATATAGGAAATATGATAGAAAGTTTCAAGAAAATCTGAACACAGGTCTTTTTGCTCTTTAGAAACAATAAAAATTCTCAGTATTTTTAAAGTGGTATATGAAGTAAACTCACGAATTTCTAACATATCTGAGTCATTAGTCAGATTATTTCCTCTGAATTTTTTTTCCTTGTGTTAGGGCACCTCAAATTCCAGTTAGCACAAGGAAGACAGCATAATGATGATCATTTTACTCAGTGCTGCATATCTAAAAAACCTGTACAAGCTATTGCAATTCATCCCACCACTCGCAAATACATACTTTAGAATGGGAGGAATCACCATTTTCATCAGGTGACCTCCTTCCACTGTCTACAGAATAGATACCAGGTTTAAGATTTTAGTCTAACTTCTGTCTTTAGAAGGCTTAACAAGGGAATTGGATACCATTTCAGTTAAGAAGAAACATTGCTAGTGACCATAAATCAGGTGCCAGTTGCAGCAGTCATTTCATCTACTGCAGTCTGAAAGAGCCAAGCCCTGCCTGTCAGCTTGATCTAATCCAAGAATTAACACCAGAACAGCATTAAACAGTTAATTGAAAGAAACCCATAGGCTAACCCAGAGCTTTTTGACCTGTTTTTGTCTTTACTTCCTTCGCGTACCCAGAAATTCAGCAGAAGTAGTGTGTCCATAACCTGGTGTAACTGGGGTTTGTAACATGAAATCACTGGGCTTCAGACTTTTTTTTTTTTTTTTTTTTTTTCTCCCCAGCCTACTATAGGTTCTTAAATCCCTCCATTTGTCCTGAGCACAGGCAGTGAAAATATGTCAAATTTTAAGACAGTCAGAACAGTATTCAAACCCAACTATTTAGAGTGGGATAAGTTTTCCTTGGAAGTGCTTCTCTCTTTTTGTTTCCTGTAAACTATATACTGGGATCCATTCAGCACCCTCTGGTTTTAGCTCATCTAAGATCATCATGCTACCAATGTTAATTTATCACAGCTGAAACAAGGCCCTCTGACACTTTCTGATGACTGCTTTTAAAACCTGCTGAATTGCAGCTCTGAGCCCTACATTCATCTGCCAAGATTGTGAATGAGCATATTCAATAAAAATTATGACTTGGTTCATGGAGACTAAATCAAGTTTTCATATTCAGCTACAGCTGAATGTGTATTTTTGGACAAAATCAATCACATGGATAATTAAGGACCATCTCCAGCCCCCCAAATTTGATATAAATGCTAAACATAAGAAAAGCATTCACTGGACTCCTTTCTTAATAATACGCTTCATTTTGGAAAAGCAGGAAGATGTTTCAGTATTTTCAAAATAAAATTAAGTCAATGTTTAATTGAAAACTTCCACCTACAAAAGGAAACTAAGTCTAAGAAGAAAAAGATAAAACCACAACCAGCTAATGCAAATAGACTTGGGTTAAATCAGCATTTTAAATCCAACAAGAAATTTCTTTTTCACTTCAGCACAGCCTAATACTTTTCCTCAGGCTTGTTATTTCAGTCGCAAACTGAAAAACATTCCTTTATACAAGTCTTGTTGCTACTAGAAAGATTGAGTTATGGCCAAAGAAGCATCAAAAGGGAATGTTTTCAGTGCTGAGCATTGGAGCTGGAGCTTGGCAGAGATGACAGACAACTCTTGCTCCTCTAATCAGGAAGAAATATTCTCCCTCTGTGTGCCAAGAATACACAAGCAGCTGAATATTCCATTGTTTTTATTTACTTATTACTCAGGTAGTTTAGGTATCACTAACGATCCTTAAAAATGAGGAGGAAAAAGACACTGGATTATTTGTATTGCCACTAGCTAGAAAATGATGGATTCCCACAGCATGGCTGGAGGGGGTTTATGGGATTTGCTTTTATTTTTTTTTAATCTTTCCTTCATAAATATTTAAGTCTAAATTTAGGGAAATGAAAATGAATACATAACAAACAACAACCCCAGTTACTCTTTTCAGGTCTAGTTTGAAATTCAGAGCAATAGTATCTGGTGAAAGTATCAAATGGTAAATATCTATTCCGTGGGACATGTTTTTACTGCACCTTACCACAAACCGTGTAATGTGTCTTAATGCAATGCCATGCTGTCTCATTCACTAATTACTATAAATTGGCTCAGCTTCATACTACTAACAGAGTACTGACAGGTTAAGCAAATAGATAAACTGGATCACTGTTCAGTAATTTATTCTGCAGAACCTCATAACTAAACACTGTTTCTCTCTTGGAGAGAAAACTAAATCTGTGTTGATGTAAACTGAAGTTGGCTTTGCTTACTTCATGCCTGATTTCTCGAGACTTTACCATAAAATTTTTCCACTGCCTTTGTGTATACTAGCATCAGGAAAAAAAATTAGAAGAGAAAAACTTTTTCATGTAATTAAAAAACCACCCAAAAAACTCCAACACTGAAATGCTTAATTAAACAGTTCTAGAGAGAAGTGGCTAGAGGCTGAATCTGGCATGGAAAATACACTGAAAAAACTTTTCTAAAGGACCAAATGAAAATGTGTTTTGATTTGATTAAGTTAGAAGCTTCCTGGGAAAAAAACCAAACATCCTTTAAAGCAGTCAACTTGGTAAGTTTCTGTAGGACTATTAATGCCAGGAAAAAACCCACCAAACCTCTTCCTAAGAGAATAATTGGGCCTGGCAAAAGAAAGGCCAGTTTGGAATTTTACACGCACTATTTTCCTAGCAAAGATTCAACCCAGTGCTCTTCTTGTACATCCTAATCAACTCATCTTTTCAGTGGCTAGTGTTTTGTTTTTGGAGTAGTCTATAGGGCTAATCCAAGGGCCAGGTCTTACTCCAAGGTGTGAAAAATAAGTAGAGTCTGCAATCTCTCCTTAGTTTTTGTCTTGGATTAGTATTTTGAGCCAAGGTAATCAGTTTCCATAGTATTACCATTAATTTACAATACAGATATTTTCCTTAAAGACTCTTGAATTAAATTGTTTGCTTAAGAATCCCAAACAAATAAACAATAATCAAAAAAAAGGTTCTTCCCAGAAAGAAAGAATTAAAAGTTGCTATTTAAAAAATAATATCTTTTTAAAACATTAAATGCAATAGGAACTGATTCAACTTGAAAACAGTTAGAAGAACTGAATGATAAAAAAAAAAAAAATTCAAATTTTCTTATACACTTGCATATAATTATGGGTCTATGAGCCCATATTTCAGCCTGATGAAAAGGTAGTGAAATGAACAGGCTGAAGCAAGTGGGACTTTTTATGCCAATAACTGGAGGAAATCAAGGCAGGTTCACAATCAGATCTCTGCTTATTTTAAAGCTGATAACTCAGTCAAATTTAAAGGCAGCTTTAAAAAGACCAGAAGTCTTTTCACTGGGGACAATTTCCAGATGGTCTTTACCTTTTTAGACTCCAGACATCTCCACTGTAGAGCTTCTCAATTAAATGTTGCAGCTTTGACTGTTAATGCTGACGTAATAAATTATTTTTCTTCACAGTCGTTTTGTTTTAAACTGTTTGAACTGCTTTGGAACTTTTACATGCTATTGCTCTAGAAATATGCATAGTAACTTAAGGCAGGAACTTTTGATCTTTGTTATCAGGAAGACCTTTTAATGGATAAAATCCTTTCTCATCAGAAAACTCCTCCATAATGAAAAGAAATATTACTCAAATGTACAAAAGCCACTATGCTGGTGAACTAGGGTATTTCTCTTGTTCCCATTTCACAGTATAAAAAACTACTGACTGCATCTCTGCATGCAAATACCAACCTGCAGCTTCTGCAGTGTCCCCATGGCTTTTCATATGGCATCAAGCTAGAGATTCATCTCATTTAAAAGGTGGCTATGCAACATATTACTAATGATTTTTAAAGAGTGATTCAAGGTCTTCAGTCTTATTTAAAAGTCATGAATGTCTGCAGCAGATCTGCTGTCTTCACTCGGCTCTGCAGTAGGTCTTTAACCCACTGAAGCTGAGGCAGGGGAACAGAGTGAGACAAAGGGTCTACCTGTGATCTTTACTCAGGCTTCCTGGAGTGGATGAAGAGAAAGATTTTTTCAAAGTTTAAAGAGTTTTATCTAAAATCTATTTTCAAATTAAAATACTCGTAATAGCAGTGCTAAGGGAAGCTGCCCACAATGTGCTCTGGCTTAGAAAAATATTGGGTTGATTCACCACATGAGCAGAGCAGGAATTCTGGTTTTGAAGTTGATATGAATTGAGGAGCAGGTGGCTTTTGTGCCAACAGTATTCTGGAATTCCTTTTCTGTTCTGGACATTAGTCAAGAAAATCTGCAATCCAAAACCAAGCTAGAAAGCTAATATTGATGCCCTCTCCTAGTTCATTTAGTCATCTCTATGACATGTGATGAGAAAGCTTTGAACAGTGCAGAGCCATGGAAAGCAAGCTATGTAGAATGACAAAGCAGAGATGAAGGTAATTTCTCATCTGCCTTGAGGGTCCTGTGTTCCAGAGGAGTCATCTGTGTTATCTTTGCTCTATTTTTGTGTTATGCCACTTGAAGAATTAATACGGCAGCCTGGTGAAGGTTATTATTATTATACTGGTTATACTCAGATCTGTATCATCACCTCTCGCAATGGAAATTCATGCCTGGGCAGTCTGTCTGGACCTGCAAGGTGGGACTTGGCTCAGCACAGACAACTGGAAACACAGGAAGGACTACAAGGTGCATGTGTGGTTGTACCACCTTGGAAACTTTTTAAAAGATGAGGTAGTTTGAACCATCTTCCCTCTTTCCAGGCTTAGAATGAAGCAGCAGCAATTTCCTCAAGCCCCATTTTGATGCTAAAACTCTGGAGAAAGTGTGAAATCTAAACTTGTTGATAGTCTGCAAAATTGATGCTCAGCTTGAACATTACATTTACTGAAGTCACAGAGGGAGGAAACAGATGAACAATCCTAGGAACAATCCATGTGAAACAACTTTCTCCAAATGAAGGAGAAACCCAGGAACGGGACCCTGAATCAAAGAGGTTGAGCTTGTGTTTCATTAATTCAAGCAGGGGGGCACCACAACATTTAGGAAACAGAAAGCAGACCCCTCTTCCCTGTTTGGCATCTAGGCCTCAAGAGATGCCTCTAGATCACACAAGAAATCTGAGGTAAACATAGTCATGGACATATTATGTCTTACAGCTACTTAGAGATAGCTCTATTTCCTCTCCTGGGAAAAAAAAATCAATGTGTAGAACACCGTAATGTATTTCAAGGACATATACTCTTCTGTTGTTAATTCTACTTTAACAAAAATAGAAAAGTATGTTGTCTGGGTTTCATGAAAGCATAGAAAGAAAATGGTTCTTAGTGAAGAAGTTACTTGTGATCCAGCTCTGAATCCAGTTCAGACTTATAGAACTAGGAAAAGCTTCTTTGAACATACAGATATTAATTATTATCCCACTGCATCACAAATACCTTTAAATTAAAGGATATCGGGCAGTTGAAGTAGAAGGGACAACAGAGAAGTGATTGAGCCACCATCCCTGGAGGTATTTAAAAGGTGTGTAGTTGTGGCACTTAGGGACATGGTTTAGTGGTGGACTTGACAGTGTTAACAGTTGGACTTAAAGGTCTTTTCCTACCCAAATGATTGTATGATTCTATGACATCCCATAGTCCACATTGCTTTGCCCACCTTCACCCTTCAGAGCCTCCTGCAGCCCTGGCCATTCACTGGTACCTGCTCCTAACTGGAACTGAAATGCCATCATCTGTCATTGATGAATATCAGTGCCCCTTGTTTAAACGTTTCTCAAGAGTCTCTCCACCTTCTGCAATCTTACAGTATGATGTTTGTGAGCCAGCAGCATTACAAATAATTAGATGAGTGTTTGTGAGGTTTCAATTTTCTTCTTTTTCTCTCCTCTTTTTCCTTCTGTATCAATCCCTGGAGCTGCACCAGTAAAACTGGTGGCAAATCAACTTTCAGAGCATGCCTGGCACACAGACAATGTTCTTATTGATTTCGGATGGAGCAATCCGGAGAAACAGGTATTATGCTCTGGGACACAGGGAGGATGTGTGAGAAAAGGAGAGCAAGCTGTCAGAAAACTGAGCATGGGACTCACAGGACAAGATACGTGTTTTCAGGACTCTGTAGTGTGTGAGAGCACTGAACCTGTGGATGCCTTCATGGTTACAAACAGAGATGCTTTTCTCCCAAAACGTGCTCTCCTTTTTTTCTGCCTGGCTACCTGACAGCTGGTTGTGCTGTTTTAAAACTTGAGAGCTTTGCAATTTCTCCCCACTCATTTACCCCTTCCCCCAGTCCCACCCTTCCTGCTCCTGCTATCTTTCTCTCTCTACCCTGAAAACGTTAACAATGATAACTAAAGTTTTTAATTTTTTTTTTTCCTATACCTGAATAACCTCTTGTGTGCAGGATATTTTCTGCTTTAGGGCACAATCTGTTGCAGCGCAGTTATAACTGTTGCTAAGGCACCTATTGTCATTATATATGCCTCGGCAGCAAGGCATTCTGTCGTGTTTCTCATCTGTGAACCTGGTGATTTATTGATAATGTTAATCTTGTTTGAAAGTTATAGAGCTTGTAAGTCAAATGTGTTTAAAGGGAGAGATGGAGAATCCTACTCCCCAACTTTTTATTGTTTGAGTGTCAGAAAAATCAAGTTTTTCAGCCACAATTAGAGGAGTTCAGGGCATTTCGCAAGCATGAATGAAGCCTCGTGATGGTACCAAAAGGAGGCTTTTTACATACTCGTTAAATGCAACAGAGCAACTGAGTAGCAGAAATGACAATACGTAACTTAACCTATCCCACATTAAGTGACCATAGAACTGAGCCTCAAGGGGAGATTGGGCAAGTTTTACATTATCTTTCCTACAATATACAGTAATTGATACGTACGCCCATATCCTCTGTTGAAAACACAATATTATATTAAAACCAATTTGAATGGATACTTTTTTATTACCTCCCCTATATAATACTCTTCTATGGAAAAAGATGGCCCCTGCCCTGAAGTGCTTTCTGTCTGATCATCTCAGCCAGACAAAATAAGTTTTACAATCTCTATTTCACAAATGGCAAAATAGGATATGGAGACATTAAGGAGAAGCTTTTGCAAGATCCCAGCTGACAGGGGATTCTCAGATATCATAAAGGAAACTGCAAAATCTAACCACTTATGGAAATACAGCTATTAGACAGATAAATAGATAGATATAAAAGTTTTCCATTTCTTCCTCTTGCACTCCTTATTACAGAAGGATCTGGATTTTACTGTCATTGTGGCATTCAGCCCTCCTTCAACATGGGAAGACACTGTTTAGCTCCATTTTTCAGATGGTGAATTCTGGCACAGAAAGGCTACAAGTTCATTCCACAAAGGGATTTGAGCCCCCATATGCCCCTGTAATCTCTTTAATTCAATATTCTGATGTTATTGGCATTTACAGGAGCCCAGTTCAATTTTGTCCTTGCTTTAGAGATGCCTGAAGTCCCTTAAATATGTGTGTTGGCACAACAGTCCCTTGGGTCTGATGCCACCAAGTTATTAGAAACCCTAATTATATCTAAACCCAGTGTCTTCCCAGTGTGTTCCCTTGCCTAGCTTACCTGAAGGGCTCCTTAGAGGGAATTAAGCTTTTATTTTATATTTTTTTTTTCCTCCTTGAAAGATGGAAGTGGAATTTTCATCTTACCAGCAGTTTAGTGTATAATCACTTAGGATACAGACACAAATCTCACTCCAAATATAGGTTTTACTGTCTACTCATAATGCAACTGCTTTCACAAAAAAAACACCCAAATTTGAGGCAGACAGTAATGCCTTTTTCTTAACAGTTTCTATTCTCTTTTGACTTTCTGTTGGTGACAAGGGCCCAGATCTCAGGCTTTCAACTGAAATGCTCAGTGTAGTGTTCTTGTCTTAGTTTCCCAGAAGTTAACCATCCTTGCTAAACAGTTAGGCTGCCTTGCAGTCAGTGAGGAAAAGATCTTGCCCATCTGAGATACAGATCATCTCTTCTGAAGGTGCTGGTGTCTCACTACAAAAAGAAAGGGAATTTTGCTCACTAAGCTCCTAAATCAGGTAATTCAGAGGTTTTATGTTGTAGGTAAGACAGTTATATCAATAGCACCAATCACATCTTCTGCTTCCTTTATCAACTGCCTCTGGCTAAATGCTTCCCTTGCACTGTGTGTGTCACCCTCCTGATCCCCTCTCTTCCTTCTGCAAATCACTCTAGAAGCTAAAGATTTGAAAACTAAACCTAACAAAAAAATAAAAGAACCCTTCTCCAAAACCCAACAGTAATTGTATTCACAGTGACTGAGGATTCAGATAAGTGCCAGAAAGGACACAAAGGGATGGCATAACTGGGGGGCTAGGGGCAACATGGGGCTGAGGGCACATCTTCCTCATTAGCAGTGTTGTTCATTAGATGGGTTCAGCTATAACATGAAGACAGGTGAGAGGATGTGTCTGAGAAAAAGACAAAAAAATGTAGACCAAAGCATGCCTGATCCTGAGTGTCTGAAATCATTCACAAGAGGACTAAAATGCAGATTGAACTGACTATGATGCCCTTACCCCAAAAAGCTCTCTAATGAAAGTATATGTTTTTCTGTAGCAGTCTTACTCATAGAATCATAGAACCATTTAGGTTGGAAAAGACGTTTTTGAGATCATTGAGTCCAACCATTAACCTACTCTATCAAGTCCACCACCTACGCCACCAAGTCCACCACTAAGCCACATCCCCAAGCACCACATATAGACAGCTTTTAAACACATCCAGGGGTGGTGACTCAAAAACAATGCCCAACAACCCTTTCAGTGAAAAATTTTTCCTAATGTCCAGTCTAAACCTCCCCTGGTGCAGCTTGAGGCCATTCCCTCTTGTTCTGTCACTAGCTACTTGTGAGAAGAAACCAGAACCTAACTCTACAATGTCCTTTCATGGGCCATCTGCATGGCATTTCTAGACCATTAAAATGGTAGGTACTAAGAAAGATATCCAAAATGAGATAAGAAGTCACTTAACTTCAAAACCTAGGACCCAATGTCTGTTTTTCTTACACAGTTAACTGCAAAAACACTATTCCTGCTTAGTTCACTTCCTATAGGTCTGTGTAGATTTGTGATACCCCGTGCAGCTTCACTAATGCTACCTCATATAAATAAGTACATAAAGCACTGAAATAATCACTTTTACACTTCAAAACTACTGAGACACATATATATGTCAAAACAGATCCAACACTCTGAAAACATTGAAACTCCTCTCCAGCCTTCTAACTTTTGTCTCCTTTGAGTGATAGGAGGCAGCCGGACAGCATGAATCAAACATTCACGACTGCAAAATTTTCTCCCATCTGTTGTAAAACCAGTGCAAGCATGAACAACTGAGGGGTGAAACAATTTTTCAACCTCCTCGGCAATCTCATAAATTATCTGCAGCTAAATAACCTAGAAAGCAGAGTAGAATCTCCCAGCCTTAGGTAACAATTACACTGTGTGAACTTTGGGAAACCTCTTGCTAGCACTCAAAATTAGGAGCTTAATACACAAATGAATAGTGAAGGCATGGTGACAGCAGTTTATGGAAAATGCTTTTGCAACCCACCCAGGTGTTGTGCCAATTTGTTTCTTAATGGGGAAGTGTTGTAATTGGTTTCACTGAAGAAAAAGAAGTGCGGGCTGGTATTGCTTGTCTCTGAAACACTGAAAAGCATGCATAGGTTTGCTTGCTCAAGAAAGGTAAGGGAATGCTCAGGTCACTTGTGTAGCATCAGGTGCTTCATTTAGAAACCAGTGCAAGAGTACAGCTGTCTGACTTCTGAGCTCTTTGAGACATTAGAGTGAGATTTTAGTTCTTAGTGCTACTAAGAGTGGCACAAGAAGTCCCTGACTATGCTTTCAAAAGGTTTTTTCCCCCCTTTTAAAATGTAATTTTTTATTAGGCCAGGCACTTTTGACCAAATAACTCATCCATGCTCTTTAAATTTTCTTTCATTTCCTAGTAATCTGGTTTTCTTTTCCTTCCTCAATATTCTTTCTTCTGATGGCCCTCAAATATTATATATATCTATTTTATTCACGTTTCCAACTAACTCAGCCATTCATCAGTATTTTGCACTTGTGAGCCTTCCACAAACAATTTTGCACCACTCAGAGCCAGAAGACCTCAATAAGATGGGGAGAGCTCACCAGTAGGAGATGATAATTTCCCAAGAATCACATAGCTCCATTGTAGAACAAGGCTGGGCTGAGCATACTGTGACGCAGCAAGGTTTTCAATAGTTCTTGTTTTATCAGCTTCTTCCACGGGGGAAGAATATGTGAGCTGGCAGCCTTTGTGCCCTGGAATGATCGCCTGCCAGAGATGCAATCAAATCATACCTGAGCAACAGGGGGGCCTCCACTGATGCAGTTGACGGGACCAGATGATGTATTAGTTCACAGCTCCCAGGATGCTGTAGAAAGATAACTATTGGCTATGCCCATTTAATACAGAGGAAAAATACACAAAGAGAAGCTCAGGATGTCATCAGTAAGGTTTTGGAATAGAACCACTACCTCTTTGCATAGACACAGTGACATGCTGTTATTTTTTTTTTCTTCTTTTCTCTTGGGTCTCATCTTCCTGTGGAGGCAGCTGAGGCAATGTGCAGTCCACGTGCACACAACTGTAGACAGTATTGATAAATTCAATATTGATAAACTCACAACCAGAAAGAAATAATTATATTCATCAAGAAAAACACACCGTTCTCTTTAAAAATGTCCCTGTTTACTGAATTATTCCATAATTACATGATTTCTAAATAATTGCTTTTCCTCCAGCACCTAATAATCCCTTCTGCTCTCATTTTTCTTGGCACCTCTGTTTGGTTTCTTTTTTTTTTTTTTTTTTTTCCAAGGAGAGCAGATCTCAAGCAGGTATCTCAGGTGTGTTCTCATGAGTACTTACTATCAGCATAATAATCTCCTCTGGCTCTTTGATTTGATGCCTCCCAAAATCACGTCTGCCTATGTTATTTATTTATTTTCTGCCATAGCACATGGCAAGCATGGAACAACTCTACTGCTTACTCTCATCCCAGATTTCTTTCAGCATTCACTTTCTCCTGCCAGCAAATATCTCCATTCCTGATTATTACACCCAGGTGAAGCAAAGGGTAATTTGGCCCTTGTTTCTTAAAAATGCATCTCTTCTGGTAACCACAGCAAACTGTTTGGGATTTTTCTCTCTGAATTATTCATGAGATTCAATTTAGCATGATTATTAATGCTAACCTCTGCAGCATATGAATAAGCAATCTCATTGCTTAATATTAGTGCCTGACCATTCTTCTCTACAACTAATGACCTGTCATAGATATCTGGGTCTAACAGTCATCAGGAAGCTGGGAAGTACTTAATTACTATTAATTTAATAAAACAATGATTGAACTAATAGTGAAAAGCTGTCAGTGCTTTGCCCCCAATTAATAGGAAAATAAATTAGTAATACATCTGGAGTGACACATCAGCACTCAAACTATGTTTTGATACAGGGGCAGGCTTGAGCCTGCATTTCCCTTGCACTGTCACATGTCAGCTTGGGAAAAAAGCACAACTCTGTCATTCAAACTTTTGTACATTTTGCTGGGAGAATTCTCTTATGGATTTCTTATAACTTTTAACTTTTCTATGTGGAATATCTGATAGAAGGGCAGTTTGTCCTATTGCCCATATCTCAGTCTGAAGGACACAGATGTACTGAGAAACATTATAGTAGCCTTTTGATACTCAAGAGTTTTTTTAAACCATGTCCAGCAATTAATTCCTCCACTTTGTCTGCCCTAAACTTGAAAATTAGTTCAAGCTGATATCTCAGTTTCATCAGATGGATATTGGTAAATTCACTGAGCAGTCTCACAAGCATCTGGATAAGAACAACTGAATGAGTGATTACTGTACAATGCAGGTGTGTATTGGGAGAGAAGAGGAGATCCACCATCTGGCTTCACTGCTGAAGCCAACAACTGCCTTTGGGGTCATTATAACCCAACCTTCAGCAGCAGGAAATGGTACAATTCAGAAATGAGACAATGCTGATAATCTGGGAACACTTTTACTGACAGTGATTTTAACTTAATTGCTTTTAGGGTTTTGAAAAATTTTCCTTTTATTGTCATTAATTCATGTAACACTCATAAATTTTCACAGTTTTTCACAATAAAGGTTAAAAAAAAATCATTCATTATCCAGGAGAAATCCTTAGATAGCAGTAACATTAGCACTGAATGAAGCTATGTCAAATGTCAGGTTTTATGGCTAGAGATAATCACAGAATCACAGAATGTTAGGGGTTGGAAGGGACCTCAAAAGATCATCTAGTCCAATCCCCCTGCCAGAGCAGGATCACCTAGATTAGGCCACACAGAAATGCACCCAAGTGGGTTTTGAATGTCTCCAGAAAAGGAGACTCCAGATAAACCAATATACTGAAACGATACCCTTATCCTGAAGAACTGGTGTGCTGAGAAAGTTTATTGCCTCAGCTACAAAGAAAGAGAGACAGTCAATGAACTTCTAAAGATGCCAGAACACCTGGTTTCCCAGCACCAATCTCAAACATCTTCCAATGTTTGAGCGAAATTCAGACTGGACTTCCAGGGCCTTCAGGAGCAGATTGCAAGGCTAATAAAAGACTCATCACTGTAAAAATGCAGAAAGGGAAGAGAAATGACCAGTGAAGAAGATGAATATTCAGCAACAAACTGATATTATAGATGTATAGATCTATAGTTACATATATATGTGCACATACACACATACACCTTTCGTGTTGCATAACACCAAATGTAGGTTAGTGTTTATGTCCTGATGTCTTTTCCAGAGTTTTAACAGCATAGCCATATTTTATACGATTTTGTGTATAATATAAACATATATGTATATATAATATAAATTGCATAAATACAGATGAACTGCAACACTTCATCATATCATCGTTAGACAGTTTAGGCTTTGAAGTCATTCTTTATTACTTGCTTACTGTGATTTTTTGACTTTGATTGCTTTAATAACATCAAAACACAGTGCAGCTTTTAAATATATTCACTTTAGCCTTTGTTCTTAAAAGAGACCAGTTATTTATTTCTGTCTTCTGAAGACTCTCATAATCTAAGTAACGACGTTAAGTGTCAGGAATGCTATGAAATCACTGAGGATTCATGTCCATACAGGTTTCTACATAACTAACATGTGTGTACTTTTTTTATATATATATATATATTTTTTATGCATGTTTGTTTCTGTGTTGGAGAAAACCGATTA